>ML110800.1:38546-76315 GCA_003697995.1 Taxidea taxus jeffersonii
CTCTCTCTCTCTCTAATTAATAAATAAATAAAATCTTTAAAAAAAAAATGTTCCAGTAGGATGAAAACTATAAACCCACAGATCCAAGCAGCTCAACAAACTTGAAGTACAAGAAATGTAATGAAAAACATCAAATTGCTCAAAATCAGTAAAAAGAGAAAATCTAAAGAGAGAGAAAAATAGACACATTAGGTACAGAAGAACAAAGATAATGATGATGATGGCAGATATTTCATTAGACATGGAAGTGTGGGGCACCTGGCTGGCTCAGGCAACTCTTGATTTCAGCTCAGGTCATGATCTCAGGGTCATGAGATCGAGCCCCACTGCAGGCGCCACGCTCCGTGGGGAATCTGCTTGAGATTCTCTCTCTCCCACTCTCTGCCCCTTCCCCCACTCGTGCACTCTTTCTATAAACAAACAAATAAATAAAATCTCACCCCAAAAAAGGTAAGGCTGACAACAGCAGAGTCATGTCTTTCAAGCATTGAAGGAAAAAGCGTCAGCCAGAATTTTATACCCAGCAAAAAAATTTTTCAAAATCAGAGGTGAAATCCTTTTCAGAAATACAAAAGCTGAAAGAATTCATCAGCAGTAGACTCTGCAAGAAACGTTAAAGTCCTGTGACATTACAGAGAGCCATTTAAACTCAAGCTACTTCACTCTCTGTCTCCACAACTAAAGAGGCTGATCTTGGGCGATCACAGCAGGCGGTGACCGAAAAAGTGTATATCTGTTCCTGATTACAGCCACAGTGAATATTACTCTGCTGAAGAAAACAATCTATGGGAAATAAAGGCCAATGACATGTTTCTAAGGATGAACCCCAAATATATATATATACACACAAGCTTGTAGAAAGAGAAGCTGCCAAATTTCTACTGGTTAGAGATCCAATTCCTGCTCTCGTTTTCTCTGAAAACGTGTTAAATTGCCGCTGCTTCTGCCATAGGAGAAAGTTCCATTTTTCAAACCCGTTGAGTAGTTCATAATAACGTACTAAGAAAAAACCTTCTTAGGAGAGAAAAACCATGTAAACGCCTCTGAAGGATACCAAGAGATGTCTTATTTCTGGTTTCCTACTGTGGGTGTGGACCAGATTGGTAAGATGTACGAGTTTTAAGAACCAGCAGAGAAAAATGAATTGGCAGGCACCAAACAAGGTGAGTCCTATCTCAGGAAGGAGAGCATCAAGGAAGGAGGTGGGACAGTCCGCAGAGAGGAGGCAGCACCAGACAACCCAGAAGAACAGAAGCAATCCCAACTGTAAGGGACAAGAGAAGCTAAAACTTCAACAGTTAATTACACACAGCGATACATAATATTTTCTTCCCATACTGGGTTTGGTATCAACCTCTAACAGCTCTGAGATTAAAACCTCAGGATGGAAACGGTGTGAACATTCACCTCCCACGCCTCCTAGGCACCTGGCGACTGGGTCACGCTCACACCACCGCTGTGTGCCGTAAGGGCGCCACGGGGAAACAGACCAACAGTTTTCAACCCTGAGCAGATCTCTGCTTCCGCAGAAGGGCAGAATAGGTCAGCCATGTTTTCGGGGGCCTTACAAAGAAATGAAGCCTATGAAGGCTGCGGGTGTGTGGGCACCGAGACAGGCCACACAAAGCACCGCCAGGTGCAGACACCTAGTTTCTAACCATGACTTTGCGTGACCTCCTCTCACGGCCGTACAGAGCTTACACACATGTGATGAGAAGACAGTGACTGGCCTGCACGGTGGACACGCTATGCCAGACCGTGACTAACATGCTGCTATCACACGTGATCGAAACGAACAGGTGAGGAGGCAAGCAGCATCCCCGGAAGATGAAATCATGTGTCGCCCCAGACCACACTCAGTTTTGCTACTCCGAAGAAAAGGCTTTCTGCTTCAGGGTATACATTAGCGCACACTCACACAATAAAAAGAAGTGGTTTCTAAATTCTGTACAACGACTGATTAATAAAATAACTTCAGACAATTCATGGATCTTTCCCTGTGTTTCATTTTCTAAATCAGCTACCAATACGGAAGCTTCCCTCAAAAAATCTTAATATTAAAAGGAATTTCATTTAAGATTGTGACTCATTACTGTTCCTCCTCTGCAAAACTGCTCGTACTGCTTTTGCCATCTGAAGCCGAAAACTCCAGTTCATGCTAACACGTGCTGGCATCGTTCTGGGTCCGTGCACCAGATCAGCGTGCAGACGGTCCTGGCCCCAGGAAAGATACACCAGAAACACAGTAAGCACCGGGCTAACAATTAGAATAATCTTATGTCTACTGAATCAGTAATAAAAAATTGGGGCTTATAGTTTTTATGACTCTGGACATGTCTCTGGACGTCAGAGGAATGTGGGGTGAAGGAGAAAACTTGGACTCAGGATCCGAAATGCCTGTTGTACACTAGATGTGACTTGTCAGTTGTAAAACACAGAGGACGTGGGAAGCACCAGCCGCTGGGAGACGTCCGTCCCCACATCCTCAAAACCTGGGACTACGTGAGCTAACACAGCAAAGGAGACCTAATGTTGCTAATCAGCTGGCATTCCAATGGGACAAGCGTCCGAGATCATGTGTGTGAGCCCAGGATAATGGAAGGGTCCCTAAAAGCCAGAGAGCCAGATGAGGACACACGGCAATGGCAGCACTGTCAGAGGGATGTGCTGTGAGGCTCCTGGCTTTGAAGGTGGAAGAGGCCATAAGCCAAACAATGTCAGTGCCTCAAGGAAGCAGAAAAGTAGACAGATTCTCCTCTAGAGACTCCAGAAAGAGATGCGGCCTTCTAACAGCTGGATTGTAGCCCAGCGAGACCTCAGACTTCTGACCTATAGAACCATGAAGTAATAAAAGGGTGTTGTCTGATGGGGCGCCTGGGTGGCTCAGTGGGTTAAGCCTCTGCCTTTAAAGGCTCAGGTCATGATCCCAGCATCCTGGGATCGAGCCCCGCATCCGGCTCTCTGCTCAGCGGGGAGCCTGCTTTCCCCCTCTTTCTCTGCCTGCCTCTCTGCCTACTTGTGATCTGTCTGTCAAATAAATAAACAAAATCTTAAAAAAAAAAAAAAAGAAAGTATAAAAGGGTGTTGTTTGGGCCACTGAGTTCATGGTAATTTGTTAATAGCAACAATAGAAAAATAATACAGCCTAGCATATACCCAGGCAAGTGGCACTCAATAAATGTTACTGAATTTGGGTACTGAACTCGGAAGGTCTCAGGCTGCTCCAACGAGGCCACATGCTGTGCTCTGGTCCCCAGTGTGAAAATTAGGACAGCAGACCTCTGATAGCAAATACACTTCCAGTTTTCTAGTACCTTCTAAAAATCTTAATAACAGAGAGCGTTGTTGCTGCTGCTGTTGTTGAACAGGACAAAAAGAAGAGACTGGCAAAAAATATGGTCCAACATTTCCTGAGTGGGAAAAGTCAAAATCGCCTTCAATGTTAGGTCAGTGGAGCACTCGCTTCTCCAGGGCCGCTGATGAGTTCCTGGGGAGAACACAGTCTCCAACCTTCAAGACCCAGGGGCCTACCGGCTCTCTCTGGAGTTCACCCAGCTGGGCCCCTGGCCAAAGTGACCGTTTCTTCCCCAGATAAAAGAAACGATGTTGAAATCATTAGGCTTATGCTTTCTCCTCTTGCCTACCTGCCGCCCTAGAGAAGACTCTGAGTCTCATCTTCTGCTTAGTGAGTTGGCTGACGACTTGTCAAAGGGCCGGAGGGAAGTAAGCTGGTTAAAGGACAGCCCTTCATGGCCATCTACACGGAGCCCTCGGACCCAAGGCCCCAGAGCTGCAACACTGTAGCCACTGCCTACAAGTCCCAGGGAGCTGAGGGGACGCCGAGGACTGAGCACAGCGCGCTCTCTCATATTATTAACAATGGATTTATACCCAACTGAAGTAGTGCAAAGGCCCTGGTTATTCTCTGTGAGGAAGAGTATGGCTCTCACATGCTTTACTCTCGCTGTCCCTCCCCAGTCTGACAATCTTACCTTGTCACAGAAGACTTTGATCTGGCAGTAGGCCCGGTGCACAGGCTTGTTGCTACGGTTGTTGTAACTATAGGTGTCAATTTGAATATTAAGAGGCAACCCCTTCACACCTTTCTGAGAAGAGAAATCTGTGCTTAAGCAGTTCACAGAGATGAAAACCTGCAAAGGGAAAAGAAGGTATGATAAGCAATAGGCACCAAGAGTCAACCTTAGTACGGCTCATAAAAATACCAATATTATCGAAATTCCTCAAATATGTTCTAAATGAGAGCTCAGCTTCTCACTCAAAAGAAACTTTTTTTTAAAATAAAGGGCTTATTTTAAAAGTACTTCTGGACATAGGGATGGCAGACTTTATTTGAAGGGGAAAAAACAGACAGCAGCTTTGAACCACTGTCCATCTTCCCTTCCGAAATATTTACTTAGCATCAGACTGTGGAAGAGTCTGCTTGTCTTCCTTGATGTCATTTTTACCAATGTTACCAACAGCACAGAGATCTGGAGATGTTTGACAGCTCAGTACAAACTCTGGGACTCTGCCTGCATTTCTGTCTACACCACCTCTTAGGATAACAGCAGTACCGGATGCGTGTCCCAATGTTCTGGAATTTGTGAAATCAGTGAGTCACATTATTGAAGTGGCACTGGAGGTTGTTATGAGAAACCCAAGTGTATCTTTATACAGCAAAAAGCATGTTTCATTTCCCCCTTTTTTTGTGATTATGGATTTTATCCTCTCCACACAAGGTCACAATGCATGTAGATCCCTTTCAACCTTTTAGTTTCAGAATTTATTTCCGATGCGTGGGCACCACATAGTGGATAGTATTGGAATTACAGTTTTAAATATCTGCCTTTCAGAGACCCTTATGCTCCATTCCTTCAGTCCAGGGGCCAACAGCACATTAGCTCCAACCACCACAGGCAGATCTACTACAAGTAGTGTGCGGTGCCATCAGCTGAACCAAGACCCAGACAGGGAGAAGTTTAAGCCAGAAAATCTGGGATGGGGGAGCCTCTAAGAGAAGGGAGTGCACAGGGTAAGGAGAAAGAAAATTGTAACCATAATGACAAAGAATGTTCTCTTTAGAAGGTTTGCAAATCCTGAAACACAGGGGTTTTATTCTTGCTCTCGTCTATCCATTATTTCCAAGAAGGAAAAGACTAAAACACCCTACAATGATGCAGAACTTGTCCACATTAACATCCTGTCCCTCCATTAGCTCTCCACTCCGGCTGGTCCACTCATGGCCCCTAGAACACACCTTAATGCTCACCCCCGCCTCACGTCTTTGTCCTTGTCCTTCTTCCTCCTCCTGCGTCCCTCCTGTCCCAGTCTAAGTCACCTCCAAAGCTCCTCTCTGCCCCCCACATCTGCAGAGGGCCAGCTCCAGCGCCGTCTCCACAGAGGTCCCCCTTCACCCTGACTTGTGTTGTAGAGGCCACAGCAGTGGGCCCCGGAGGTTTCCAGACCTGTACAGGGCACCTGCTTTATACACAGGATCTCATTTCACAACCTTGAGAGACCGTGTTAATCTTTTTACAGATTTTTTTTTTAACTGTCCCCAAGGTAGAAAAAAGCAAAGGGCTAGGGGCACCTGGGTGGCTCAGTGGTTAAGCGTCTGCCTTCAGCTCAGGTCACGATCCCAGAATCCTGGGATTGAGCCCCGCATCAGGCTCCCTGCTCGTGGGAAGCCTGCTTCTCCCACTCCCCATGCTTCTATTCCCTCTCTTGCTGCGTCTCTCTCTCTCTCTGTCAAATAAATAAATAAAATCTTTAAAAAAAAAAAAAAAGCAAGCAAGCGAAGGGCTAGAATTATATCCAGAACTCTCCCCCACCCCCACCCCTTTATATCTATACTGCAACCTGTCTTTCCCAAATCAACTTTTTACCCTTATCACTCTGCTCTGCTACCAGGAACGGTTTGCCATCTGACATGCGTAAGTCAATGGAAGGCTGTTAAAAACACTTCATATACAATTTACAAATCTGAGTGAAGGAGTTTGGTCATGGAACGGACAAAAGGCGGAGCAGACAGAAAGACAGCAAGCAGTCCACGCCAACGACTGAGCACAGCAAGCGACCACGTCGCCCTATTTTCCATTATACAAGCGAGTGGGAAATCTAAATTCTTCTCTCTCATCCTAGACACCATGGCTCAATTTAGGACTCAGAACCAGCAGCCTGGGAAAGTTACCCTTAACCCTCAACAATTCCAGGAAGTCTCTGACCCAAAGTGATATTCCATTTACAAGAGGATTTCACGGTAATCCAACCTAAAACCCAACCTCCCCTGCTTCCCAGCGTCAAGTTTCTATTCAAAGCAGAAATAAGCAGGAACCAAACCCCAGGATCAGTGTAAGTGTGGAGTCTTCAGAGAGACGCTACCCTGTTACTCGGGATGACTTGCAGTCACTTTCTTACACACATTCTTGTCCTATTTTTAAAATCGATTCTTTCCAAACCTGGCATTGTTTCTACATGCAACAAAGGAAGCTTACAGCATCCCTAACCCAGTATTAAAAGAGCCCCACCTTGTCTAGATAAACACATACGCCCACCAGGAAACAGTGAGCAAGAGGTAAGCGCACCAGGCCCGGGACACGCGGTACGAGGAGGAGGAGCGGCCGCAGACCTCCGGGAAAGCAGTGAGGGCGGCGCCCACGAAGCTCTCGGAGCGGGACAGTCACGGGTACGTGCTGCTGCCAGTGAAGGGGACACACTTGCTACGTTTAAGCCTCAACCACAGACTAGCAAGGGCACAAGATGCCTTAGGTGTCAACAGGAAAGGCTTTGGCCTGCAAATGGAAACGTGGGAGCTCCAGCCCCCTCGCTACTGAGTGCCGTGAGCGCGGCCGGGGTCCTCGCCTGTCCGACGCAGGTGTGAATCCGATGACGTCTAGATCGCTTCTAGCTCCCGAGTCCTAGGATTATATTTATACTGAACGATTATGAATCCTTTATCCCTAACTCTGTATTTACTAGTGACAATAATTTTGTGTCATACGTTTATCAATTTTTTTTACAAATCGTATTATTTTAAAAGGACCACGTAAGGGTGCTGTTTCGAGTAATTACATGAACTAGTTGTCTAGAATTAAGGACCTCGTAAAGCAGAGCCTCACAGGGCACGGCGCCGGGAGCCCAGCGCTGCCTGGGCTCTCGGGGGCTTCGCAGCCTCACCCGGTCAGAATCCCCCGGAGGACGTGGGCCTTTACCGGAGACAGGAAAGCCCCATCCGGAGGTTCTGCTCTCACTGGCCTGGGGGCGGCGGTTCCAGACACAAGGCCAGTTGTAGGTGCTCCCCAGGTAATCCAGTGACCAATCAGGAGAAAAGCCCCTGCTGTCAGGTGATAAAGTTTCTCTATACTGACACTTTGATCCACCAAAGGTCCCCTTTGGCTCCCAGAGTTCGAGGTGATTAAAACAAGCCCCAACATACGGTTTCTTTTCTTTAAAAAGTTCAGAGATTCTATGTGTATTTATAGGTATCCCATCAAGTTTGTTCATTAGAAAAAAAATTTAAGCCCTATCGAACAATCATATTCATTAAAATTGCGCAAGCCCTATCGAACAATCATCTCCATCCAAGCAGCGGAAAGGTAAAGGTCAGAGCACCTGCGCAGCCTCACCACTCAGTAAGGTCAGGCACACCCTCAAGAACTCACAGTTCTTAAGAGTGAATAGAAAAAAAGCCTATTAAAACTCTATCAAACGAGGGGCACCTGGGTAGCTCAGTGGGTTAAAGCCTCTGCCTTCATGATCTCAGAGTCCTGGGATCGAGCCCCGCATTGGGCTCTCTGCTCAGCGGGGAGTCTGCTTCCCCCTCTCTCTCTGCCTGCCTCTCCGCCTACTTGTGATCTCTCTCTCTCTCTCTGTCAAATAAATAAATAAAATATTTTTTAAAAAAATCTATCAAATGATGCTTCTGTTTCTTCCCCCCCAGAACATGTGGTTTTCGCAGGGGCTGACATGGCTGGGTGAACCGCATGTTCGGGTGTCCCGCGGTGTCCCTGAGGGGCAGAGCCCGAGAGACAGACAGGACACCCGGTCGGCCCTGTTTCCCAGGCCTGGTGCGCAGCACATGCTTAACGTGTGTGTTGTTCACCAAAGAAGGGAAATGCAGAGGGAGCTGTGTGAGTGCGGCTGAGAGGAAGCACGCTGCAGACACGTGTGACAGCTGTCACGCATTCCCCTGAGCCAGGAGACGGCGGACTTCTTCCGTAAGAGGATCCAACCGTGTCTCAGCCCTCGTGGATGACATGCAACAGCTAAACGCCACAATAACAGAGCCGAGGCAGCCACGGACAATACGTGGGCCAGTGGGTGTGGTGGCATTTCCGTGAAACGTGGCTTCCACTGACAGGCGCTGGCCGGCCAGGGTTTGCAGAGAGCTGCGGTTTGCTGAGCCCTGATCGGAACAACTCCTTCTCTAAGTGCTCGGACCATGTCTTACCCTTACATCGTCACAATGTAGTTAAGAGCGAGGAAGTATTACTTCCCTTTTTTGTAATTCAACATTTCCACTTTCCACATAGGTGACTTCCCAAGGAGCTCCTCTCGCTAACTGGTCATTCACGTGTGGAACCACATTCTCTACCAACACGACCCACACTCGCAGAGGGGACTGGAGTAAGTCTTAAGGGAGAAGCTGTTTCTAGGAATCCTATTTAGGAAGGTGACAATCTGTCATCAGCAGCACCCTAAACGGGTGAGAGGACAAGTGTGGAAGCACGAGGCAGAGTTCTCCTCTGGGTCCTGGGGCCCCGAGAAGACGGGCACCGTCTGTTCCTCGCAGCACCAACACTTGGGATCGGTTCTACCTCATGGACAACCGCCTGAAGCGGCGGGACTACAGGCCACGTCACCTAAATCTGGATAAAATAAAAGTTCAGGCCACAGTCACTGCGCAGAGAAAATACTTCCTATAACACGGTCACAGAAGAACTGCACTATCCCCTCACAGGGTGGAAAGAGGTAAAAAGTAAGATGACGATGACACGTTCTACCCCTTCATAAAATACACACGGGGATAACCTTTTCTCCGTGTTCACACTTCCTTGCCGCTGATTTTGAGGAAAAGTGTGCTTTTATTCGAACAAATGAAACATAAATCTCATTCAAGATGAGCATCTAATGTTCCCAACCAAAATCACTAGAAGAAAAAAACAAAACAAAACCACAAAAATAAACGGCTAAACAGGTCGAAGATGCTCTACAAGATTCCTTCTCGAACGTCCAGCCCAGTTTTCTAACAACTAGTAGTTCCTCATTCTTGGCTGAGAATTCACACACTTAAAACGTCTCAAAAGATTTGATTTTGTTTTCAGACTTCAGCTGAAAATGTGAGGAAAACAACAAAATAAAGATTTATATTAGCAAAGGATTAACCTGAATGGATTTTTAAATTCTAAATGCCATTTGCAAGCGCAGAACCAACAAGAAATCAGATCTTGAACTAATTTATGATGATTTTTCCAGGAAGCATTCTGGCAGCCACACACTATTGTTCGCACAGCTGGCTGCTGTCTCTACGGTCACTCCTCAAAGGAGAAAAAGGGAGGGTGAGAAAGACACCAGGAAACATGAGGCTCAAAACACAGGCTGGCTTCAGAAGCTCATTTTCCCAGCCCATGAAGTGAAAGCAACCGAGAACGAATTTTACAGACCCCCACCCCTGCAACTCACTTACTCTTTTTGGGCTCTAGCAACACAGCACACCAAGGCACAATCCTTGGTGTGCTGCGTTGGCTGACCGTCCAGTCTAAAGACAGTGGTCAGATGTGTGAGCTTTCACAAGTGAGCTTCATTTGTGGGTAGAAATGATAGAAATAATTTCTACTCACCTAATTCACAAGCAAGTGTTAACAAAGCACTTGAAATTTATCAGTCAAAAGTCACAAAAACTCTAAGAAGTTGAGTCTTAAGCTAAATAATGAAGTTGGCAGACTTAAGTACACTATACTAGAATATTTTTCCTGAAGAAAAAAAGACTGTTCCTGGGCGCCTGGGTGGCACAGTTGGCTAAGCACCTGTCTTTGGCTCAGGTCATGATCCTGGGGTCCCGTGATCGAGCTGCCTTGGCTCCTTGCTCAGTGGGGAGTCTGCTTCGCCCGATGCCCTTCACCCCACTAATGCTCTCTTTCTCTCAAGTAAATAAAATCTTTAAAAAAGGGCTATTGCTTTAAAAAATTTTACAACAGTTAATACTTGTTTATATTATTATTCATGTACAAGAACCTGACATCCAAATAATATAGTCTCCCCCCCCCCCCACTGAGAGATCTGGGTAGAATTTTGCAGGTTTTTTTAAACATTGCTGTTATAATGGTGAAAACGGTTTTCTTTTGCTTTCATAATTTGGTTTATTCAATGAATAGAATAAAAAATTTCAAAATATGAACTTGTAGAGTTGCTAAGAAAGCAGAAATAAGCAGGAACCGAATCCCAGGATCAGTATAACAGCTCAGTTTTAACAGCTCTGACAAAGTTTTCTTAAGAGATCCGATTTTTAAACTAAACCAGTAATAAAGTTGTCAGGCTCATCACAGTCTGAGAGGTCCCAGGAACTCATCCACACGACATTGCCCTGACGGCCGGGAAGATGAAGAGGCCAGAGAAACCATGAACACCGTCAGTGGTTCTCCTCCCTCGGAAGGAAGGAATCCAAATGATCTGGGCTGTCCAAATCTAGCTCCGAACTCCCATGCCAGTCTCACACGTCCTTTATAGGAATTTCCACACTTCGGTGATCTTTATTTTCTCTGCCCTCAATCCTAAAGTAACCTTTATCGGCATCACTCTCATCGATGAAGACCCAGTAACAGTGGATGGAGCTGCCGTGAGGTGCGTTCCCTAAGGCCCCAAATAGAATTTCAGCTCCATTTTACTACTGAGCAGGTTGGACCAAGCAGCTCGCTTCCCCTCCCCTGCGACCAGACTCTGAGCTTCAGCGTGGGGTAAAGAACCGCATCTCCCTATCCCCTAGTCGTCTTGGTCACGCAAAGGAATCAACATGCGCCCTGAATGCACCGCCTCGCCCCAACACGTCTGTCACACCGTCACAAGGTAATTCTAAGTGCTCGACGTCTAAGCTGGCAGGGACTGTTCCCCATGTTTTAAGTGTTTTCAAGGGATCGGTACATTTTCTGTATTTCTTCCAATGCCTATTACAAAAGGGTCCTGAGTTATATGCCGGTGATGATGGGAAAATCATGGGGATGCCAAAGGCTATACAGTACCTCCAAATCTTAACTTTCAAATCCTCACAAAACTTTAAATATGCACAAGGGTGCCCCCCCAAAACAAAAACACTTGATTAAAAAAAAAAGAGCTAATATCAATTCACAATTAACCTTTCTTTCTCCCAATCTCTAGTAAAGGGCCCACGGAACAATAAAATGCCTACAAATCAGGTAATGAAATGAAAAGAAGAGAGACTGCTTGGACATGAGGCAATCACCAAATACAGTATCGCTACAAATCTTAATCCTTTTTTTTTTTTTTTTAATTTATTAGTTAGAGAGAGAGAGCGAGTACAGGCAGACAGAGTGGCAGGCAGAGGCAGAGGGAGGAGCAGGCTCCCCGCCGAGCAAGGAGCCCGACGTGGGACTCGATCCCAGGACGCTAGGACCATGACCTGAGCCGAAGGCAGCCGCTTAACCAACTGAGCCACCCAGGCGTCCCCTTAATCCTTTTTTTAAAAAGATTTTATTTATTTATTTGGCAGACGGAGACCCGGTGAGAGCGGGAACACAAGCAGCTGGGGTGGGAGGAGGAGAAGCAGGCTTTCCGCGGAGCAGGGACCCTGATGTGGGACTCAATTCCGGGACCCCGGGATCATGACTTGAGCAGAAGGCAGATGCTTAAAGACTGAGCCACCCAGGTGCCCCCAAATTTTAATACTTTATTCTTACTAAAATTTTTTCTAGAGCTCCCTGCCTATGTCATAGTGACTCAATTCCTCAGCGTTCAAGATGCTCTATGTGATACCAATCTACATTTCCAGCCACGTTTCCTACTACCTAGTTCAGTATTTCTCAAATGTGACTAACATATGTATCCTTTTCATTTATTTATTTTTTTAAAGATTTTATTTATTTCAGAGAGAGAGTGAGTGAGAGAGAGAGTGAGCAAAAGAACAAACAGGGGGAAGACGAGAGGGAGAGGGAGAAGCAGAATGCAGGACCCGATCCCAGGACCCCAGGATCATGACCTGAGCGGAAGGCAGATGCTTAACCGACTAAGCCACCCAGGCGCCCTTACGTATCCTTTTTAAAAGAGAAAAAATGGGGGTGCCTGGGTGGCTCAGTCAGTTAAATGTCCAACTCTTGATTCTGGCCTCTCTGCTCAGTGCAGAGCCTGCCTGAGATTTTCCCTCTCCCTCTGCCCCTCCCCCTCATGTATATTCTCTCTAAAGAAATCAATAAAATCTGTAAAAAAAAAAAAAATGAGAGAGAAAAGTTCCTTAACCCCTAAAAATATAACCTAGATCCTAGTTTGAAAAATATTACTCGATTCAAACAGCTGTGAAATGTTTGATCACAGGGCACCCCAAGAACTCCTTTGGCCTTTATCTGGACCAAACCTGATACCCAAGCACAAACACTTGCACTGAGACATCCTGGCACCAATGGACTTGACTTCAAAACACTTGTGATTTTAACAAGTCTTCCACCGAATTGAAAACACAGTATTAAAAATCTCACAGAAATTCCAACCTCAATATACTTGGCCCACAAGACCTGACGTTCTGAGACCAACTCATTTACAGGGTAGAGTCCAAGGTCCTTACTAGGGCATGCCAGAGCCTTCAGGATCTGGTCCCAACACCCCCACACCCTCACCACTGCTCACTTCCCACCTCAATCAAGGTCCAGTAGTCTCCGTTCTACAGGCCGACTTGCCAAGGCTATTGGCCTATTGCGGGCTCTGAACGTTTGGCTGTCTTTTTGTCAACAGTTTCATCTCAAGGAACCTTTTCCCGGACCCTCCCATTCTAAGGGAAGCTCTATTCCCATGTGTTTACTTCTATCGACGTACTTACTATAACGGCAATCTCTTCCACTAAATTCTGAGTTTTCTGAGAACTGGGCCATGTCTTACTCATCTTTACATTCCCAAAGCACTCTAGCAGTGCTTGGTCAAGAAGAACCATGTGTTCACTAAATGAATGACCCCAAATTCCTAAACCCGAGTCAACTAAAACTACACACTGCCATGATGTTTGAGCTAGACTTACTGCATTCTTACAGTGCGCCTGACTCTGGCCCTCGAAACAACCTATGAAATCGGTACTATTCTGACCCCATTTCACTGATGACCAAACAGAGGCTTAAAGGTTATGTAACCTGCTGCCCAAGTTCACAGGTTATTTATGTTCACAACTTTCCTCCACATAGACTTGCACACCTAGGTTATCTTGGTAGAGAGGAGAATGCCAAGAAACTTTTTACACATACTGGACATGAAATAGCTTCTTGGCATCTGTTGAATGGGTAATTAAATCAACTCTACATGGGGCGCCTGGGTGGCTCAGTGGGTTAAAGCCTCTGCCTTCGACTCAGGTCATGATCTCAGGGTCCTGGGATCGAGCCCCGCATCCGGCTCTCTGCTCAGCGGGGAGCCTGCTTCCTCCTCTCTCTGCCTGCCTCTCTGCCTACTTGTGATCTCTGTCAAATAAATAAATAAAATCTTAAAAAAAAAAAAAAAGAATAGCTTATAAATCAACTCTACAGACACACACACATCCCTCAATTAATTTGAAAAAGATTACGGCATTTCGAGGCTAACATACATATCTGTATCTATATAGATAAATACACACACACACACATATATATATATACATATATATGTACACACACACACACACACACACACACACACACAGAAGGTAAGTTCCAGGGCAGAGATAAAACCACATAATGAGCCATGAGGTGATTTTCTCTTGCATTTACCCGCTTTTACCCTTGAAGCTGTTCTCTACAGTGACCATCTACTACTGAAACTGCAGGTTATCTACCAATTCTGCATTTGATAAATACACAAGCTGGCCCTGCCCTTGCGGCTTCAGGCCACACTAACGCACGTGGTAGCATCATCCCAACTGTTGTTCTCGTCACTGCACAAGGTCTGGGCCTCAGTTGTCAAAGCAGCTCCGTAAACTAAGCTATGCTAGTTGCCTCTTTTCCACTTAAATTCACAATGGATCATGTAGGAGGGAGTTAGAAATAAGGAAAGAGAACAAAGATCCAATCAAACAGACTCTGCAAAAGTTTTCTGCGCATCCAGTCTTTCAAAGAGCCCCAGCAGGCGCATCCTCTTCCGTAAAGCCTCCCCTGACCCCCTTGGCTGAAAGTACTCCTCTCCCCGAACTTCTTCCGAGTTGTTCTAACCTCACTGATGACCTGTGCATCACAGAGAGAGTGTCATCGCTTCCGGGGACGGGCCTTATGCTCGAGCCGTTTCTTTTGGCGCTCACAGTGCTTGCACAGAGAAGTACAATGAAGAACCCGCTGAAGCAGTGAGTGTACAGTCAAAAATGTCAACCCTTTGCAACATGAGTTCTTGGGCCAGTTCTTCCACATATTAGCAACAGATTAATTACATTGCATAGAATTTCCTGGAAGGATGTTAGAAATAATTTAAATCAGTCAGTAATGACGGAAATGAAACAATCCTTCAAGGAAGAATGGTATTTTGCTTTTGCAAACCAGATTATGCACAGCAGACTTTTGGAAAAGCATCGCATTGGGAGCCGAGTGCACATCTGGTTACCTACGTCACTATTATATACCTGCCATGTGTGTGCTTCGGCGCACAGAGAGTTTCAACTGTGTGGTCAACATAAGCAAGAAAAAAGACCTGTTAGAAAGAAGAAAAGAAAAAAGGAAAGTAGGTTGATTTATCCATGGAAGATGCTCAAAAAACTGATAGCTGAGAAATGTGTTTATATTCCAAAAACGTACTCCCGTATTTGCTGTATACCCAACAAACATGACCTTCAGCATGAGCAGCCCACGGTCCAGACTCCGGCCACTCCACCCCTCTGAAGTCTAGAGAGACAGTGTTCAGTTGCGCTGGAGGCCCCCCCGGCTCTTGAGACACAAACAGCAGAAGGCACACAGGAAGTAGAAGGCAAAGGCGAAGCCAGGACCCATATCCCGGGCTCCAGACTTGGCATTCCAGAAACCACACCGCCACAGAGCCACAGAGAGCTGGAGAGGACCTCATGGAAAAATTGTCCCAGGAAAAAGTGACTCCCAAATGGCTGTGAGCAGAGGTTGTTTTTTGATCATGAGGCACAAAATGAGAGGTCCCTATCCTTCAAATCAAAGTTCCTATGAGACACGGCAACTCTCCTGGATACACTCCCAGTTGCCTCTGGGAATCTTTATCAATTTTCACCCAACCTAGTATTAAAATTCAGCTTAGTCAAATAGAGATATAAAGTTTATAATTTTTATTCCTAGAATGTAACTGACCTACTAATTGAAAGCAGACACTTTGGAAGAAATTCTAATTGAACTCTCTTCCATATCAGAAAGAACACTCGAAAACATATCTAAAAGTAGCTCTTCTGGGACGCCTGGGTGGCTCAGTTGGTTAAGCGGCTGCCTTCGGCTCAGGTCATGATCCCAGCGTCCTGGGATGGAGTCCCACATCGGGCTCCTTGCTCGGCGGGGAGCCTGCTTCTCCCTCTGCCTCTGCCTACCACTCTGTCTGCCTGTGCTCGCTCTCTCTCTCTCTCTAACAAATAAATAAATAAAAATAAAATCTTTTAAAAAAATAAAAAATAAAAGTAGCTCTTCTTAGTTAGAAACCTCCTGACATATGAAATTGCAACAGGAAGTCAAAAACAAAGTTTATTCTCACCCTAAACCCAACAGCACTAATTAATGAGAATAAAATCATGCTTTTTTCAATACATTGATGTGAAGTGATAAACACCGACTAGAGCCAGAGTGAGTGGGAACCAGCGTCAACTGAGAAATTAAGACCCAGTTCTTGGCTGAAGTCTAAGTCGACAGGAACATTTATTGAGTATTACACAGAAGACAAAATCCTAATCAACATTTCTCCTCCCCAACCAAAACCAAACAAACAAAACCAAGCAAACCCTGATTATCTTAGTTCTGTCTCATCCCCGTACGTGGCCAGCCTCGTTAACAAAGCCCAAGAAGGCATCAAAGACTGAGTCATAAACCCAGAACTAGAATCCAGTTCTGCTACTGACTCATTGGACAGTCCTAGGAAAGCCATCCTTCCCCCACTACGCTGATGGTGTGAGGTAATTACAAACACCCTCCTACAGAATGATGGCAGCCTGAACTAGAAGCTTCCAAATGCGCCACTAGGATTTGTGCTATCTCTCAGGCCATCGAACGACCATCAAGAGCTAAGAACAAGAGTTGGAGGGCTGAGAGCGGAGAGGAGAAGGATCTGGGAAGAGCAGGGCACTAACCTAACATCTTCTCACCTCTACGCAGGGTGTCTCCCTGAAGAGAAAACAAGGCTCTCGTAAGTCCTCTCCCCTTCTAGGGCCTCAGTTCCGCCTTCCCACGCCACCCACACGGCAGCTCCAGTGTCTGCACAGACTTCAGACGGCCAGGGGCAAAGTCACAGAGACAAAGAAAGAGAAAAGGAGGAGAGAGAGACACAGAGAATCAGAGAAGGAGATGGGAAGAGAGACACACAGAGACATGCTGGAGGTACCCACATCCTGACTTCCGTGTGGCCTCGCCTTTAAGCAGGACCTTCTGGTGAACTTAAGGACAGTTGGCAGATACAGTGATCTGGCACCTGTTTTCCCAAATAAGTGTTTGTTGTGAAATATGCGAACTGGATGCAGGTGTGACAAGGCAAACACAGACCACATTCCAGCATCTCTAGGTTCAGAATGGGACAGGGAAGCATATGGGTCACGAGGGCAGACTTGGCAGGCAAGCTGACTTCCAGTCAAAATTCCTAAGGATAAGATAGTTTCCATTTTAAAAAAAGCTAAAGAAAAAAGTCCCCAAATGAGTCATTAATGTAGAGAGCTCGCTTATATTTACTAAAGGATTTGGAGTCCTGCACGAAGATCTGCCCTGTGAGAGAAACCTGGCCCCAAGGCCCCTACTGCTCAGCTAACTCCGGCCGCTACTGCTCAGTCAGGCCAGAGAGTTCTCCGGTTCGGCTTGCGCGGAGCAACACCGGGTGAAAGGACAGATTTATAAAACCACTTTAGATGGAATTTCCAGGAAGGACCTGGAGAAGGAGGGCTGAGGTGACCAGCTGTCAAAGAAGAAAGTTCTGGAGAGGAGCTCAGTGTTGCTTGACAGTGGCAGGGTGGTGGAGGGGGCAAAATGTGACCAAAAAAAAAAAGAAAGAAAACCAAATGCAAGTGACGGCACAGATGGCGGCTAAGTACACGGGATGCTTCAAACCTGTTCCACAAGATGCAGGTTTCACCACCACACCAAAGCTTGCATCAGCTGCCAAGAGCCTCCCCTGTCCAATGGGAAGCGTGAGGCGCCGGGCCTCAGGCGTGCGCTCCGGTGAGTGCGCCCTCTCGCTCCCCGAGGGGCCACCAGGAGTCAGTGCGTCTTGTTCTCCCTCTTGCTTAGACGCCAGAGGATACGACATGAAACACTTCCAAGCCAGAGTCCAACGAAAAGAATGGTAAGAAATGCCAAAGAGACGCCTTTCTCCCAGTCAGCCCCAGATCCATCTCTTCAAAGCAAACTTTCCAGCTGCGAAGGATTTACTCGGGTCGGCTAATTAGAGGCATTCTCCCCAACCTCCCGTCCAGAGCAACTTCTTGTCATTTCCAGAACTGGTCAAACTAAAACGCTACAGACGGTTCATTAATATAAAGGAATGTGACTATGTTTCTGGCTCGAAAAAAGTTTACTTTTTACTCTGAGAAATATGGATTTTCAAACCACACGGACGGAAACGCTGGGGGTCCAGTGCGTGCCGATTTGGAAGGCTGGACGGGGGGTCTCCTGCTCCCCTTGTTCTGGCTCTTCCCACCGCCCCCCCCCACCCTGGGGGCTCTAAGGCGAGAACTCCGGGATGATCCCATTGGATGGCGTCAGCCTCAGCCTAGCATCTGCCAAGACCTTAGATGTCTCTTATCCTTTGTTTTAAAAGTAGCAATGCTTCCTGATTTCTATTCAGGCCAGGGAGGATACACTTTTGTTTTAGATCACCTGCCTGCATTTAATTGCAATTGCAAGTAAAATATGTGACTCACCCCTCTCCCTCCTCCCTCCCATTCACACCGGGAAATTAAAGTTGTGAAACGAACCGAACCTGTCCCTGCTTAATGCGACCAAACACGGCAACACCTTGCTTTAATACAGCACTTAATTGATGCTTCACCAGAATGGAATCCCTATAAATGCATGCGATAGGCTCAGTCCAAACAAATTAAAAATTACTCTCACAATGAATTCCAAATATTATGCTTAGACAAAACAACAAACTGTTATTAAACTCTTAAACCCGCATCCCACAAGAACCTACAAAAAGTCTTAAGTTCAAGTTAGCAGATCGGCTACACCCGCTGACAGAATGAACTCTGCGAGCCTCCATAATCCCTCACCAGGAGCCCCGCACTCTGCAGAGACCAGAAGACAAAAGCGAGATACCGGCGCTGCATCCAAACACGGCCCCTCCCCTTGAAGTAAAGCTGCTCAACACCCCAGTCAGGCCGCGCATTCTATTTTAATCCTCTTTCTTTTGTAACACGAGCCTCTCCAAAGATACATAGAACATTTGGCTCCAAGTGACAATCCAACCCTTCAGAATGGCTCTGCGAATGGCTCCGCGTTCCTTCTTAGAGTTGATAGGTCGTAATTAAAAGCACAAAGTGCTCTCATGGATGGGTTTTTCCCTATAGAGAAGGAATGCTCTGGTTTTGCCTCCCCCCCCTTCCGCTTCTCACTGACCATGAAGAGACAAAACCTGCAGGAATTGGTCACCAAGGCCACCAAGGAGAAGACGTTCCATCCGTCTGCGAGAAGTCCAGCCGCAGCCTGAAATGGAGCGCTGCTTCTGAAGGTCTCCGGAAGACTCAGAAAGCCAGTGGGGGCCGACAGGAGCACCCCAGGAAGCAGGCCAGGTTGCTTCAAGCCATGAATGCGCAAGACAGTGAAACAAAGTCAGACTCCACACCTAACTCCTGGACACTGCTTCCTCTAGCAGGAGCTCAGTGCATGTCTGGCAGTAAGTGCTTTGCTGCTGATAGTTTAAAAATCAAACATGGGAACGGTTGCTGCACCGTTGGCAACGCACCTTCTGGTGTAAAAATGTACAAGTCACTATCGGAACAAATCTGTTCCGATGTGGACAAAACAATGGACCTTGAGGTCCATTACATTTTTAAAGGGTTTGCTTAAAATTTGGGACACTTGGGTGGCTCAGTCAGTTAAGAGTCTGACTCTTGATTTTGGCTCAGGTCATGATCTCGGGGTCGTGAGATCCAGCCCACATCTGACTCTGCTCAGGACGGAGCCTGTTTAGGATTCTCTCTTCCCCTCCCCCTCCCCTCACCCCCTCACATGCAGGCGCCCATACACAGGCGTGCGTATAGGCGTGCGTGTGCACTCTCTAAAGAAAATCTTTAAAAATAAAAAGATTTGCTTCATATTCATGGGTGTCACATAGGTGATCAAAGAAAACCTGAGCTTGGCTTTGGACCGTAGCTCTTTTCCTGTTGCCATACTGTCTAGGCAATTATAACTCAGTGTGTTCCTAGTCCTTCCACAGAGATCCCTTCCTGTTAGCGGTCCCCTGAATCCAGGGGCTGCCTCAAAGCTGGCTAGCCCAGTTTTCACCCGATTCCAACACAGCTATAATTTATATTTCTCTGTAGTTAAACATCACTTACCAACAATCAACATAAATTATTTCCTGTTAGCAAAGTGCTCTTCTACTAAGGGAATTTATAACAGTGAAGCAATTAAGCTACTCTATTAATGAGAATTCTCGCACTTTTAAAGATTTTATTTTTTAATGTAATCTCTACATCCCAACACTGGGGCTAGAACTCTCCACCCAGAGATAAGAGTCATAGGCTCCACTGACTGAGCCAGCTGGGAGCCACTACACTTTTAAATACTCCCCCGATGGGGTGCCTGGGTGGCTCAGTGGGTTAAAGCCTCTGCCTTCGGCTCGGGTCATGATCTCAGCGTCCTGGGATAGAGCCCCACATGGGGCTCTCTGCTCGGCAGGGAGCCTGCTTCCCACTTCCTCTCTCTGCTTGCCTCTCTGCCTACTTGTGATCTGTCTGTCAAATAAATAAAATCTTAAAAAAAAAAAAAATAAAAAAATAAAATAAATACTCCCCCCTGTCCAAAACACCTTCTGTCCATTTCAAGGTCTAGATTCTTGCCTCCTTGGACAGCCTCACTATGATGACCATGTAGCAAACACGTCATCTAGGAGACTAAGTGCTTTTTCCTGGGTACTGAGCAGGTAGCACTGCCTCGTTATGTGTGAGTACCTTAAAAAGGCCCCTTAGCACAGTGCCTAGCATTAAACAGGCATTCAAGGAAGTTCATTCTCTCTCCCTAACTTCTGTTTCCTCTATTTATTCTGGATCTTCAGGCTTTAAGAGGTCCTTACTTCCTATCACTAACCAAATCTCAACACTGTTGTAAACCCTTCATTTATAATTCCAGCAAGAAATAAAACTCCAGGCCAAGATGTGCAGCCTATCCAGAATTAAGCATTGAGTTCTGGAAATACCATCACTGGAACAGGACAGACAGTCCCCATTTATAAATTATCAGTGTCTCCAAAGTTCATCTACAAAGTGGTATAAACACCCTTTCTGTGATGTTGTATTTAGAATCTCAAACTCTCCCGCAAAAGCCCATGGAACCGCCAACGTACCTTTATGACGATACCGGGGTCACAGCCTGGATTGAGAACAGCGCCTTGGTCATGGCGGACGGTAGCTGTTCACTGCGTCACGAATCCCCGGGGCAGGGGATGTGCACAGCGGGCTCTGGACAAAATCTTTATCTAGCCCAAGAAGGTGCACACCTTCCCCTACCTTCCTCATGCGCCCTTCTCACTTCTCCGTCCTCTCCCACGTGACCGATGCCCCCAGAACTCCCAGATTCTCAACTGCAGCCCCTCACCAGAGCTCCACTTTTAAGGTTTCAAAGGCAGATGCTTCTCCCTGCCAAAATTACCTGCGATCAGCTGTACCTCTGAAGGGAAGAAATCTGATTGTAAATGTATTCCACGAGGGAAGATGAGTGTCTGATGAACTTGAACTTGCCCAGAGATTTCTGCCTCTTTAAAAGAAGCCTGGCTACCCAGACAAATCTAACTTTGTGTGGAAGATGGGAAAACGAGCTGAAACAGGTCTGCACGGCGGAGAGGTGAGGGCCACCTGGGGGACTACTCCTAAGCTACCTCGGCTTTTCAGAGTCGCTTCCTCCTTGCCATTTTGAAAACTCATGATTTTTTTTACAAGCTCCATAATGTCGAGTTCCTACAGGAATAGCAGGTATATGATAACACAGGTATATGATAATATGACGGGAGTGGGTACGTGAGTCTAGTTTGGGCAGTGTTCTTACCAAACTGGAACATAAGCCATGGTGTTCAAGATTCCTATGTCCTCAAAATACAGTCACCCCCAAAGCGAGCTGCAGAAGCTACAGGAAAACTCAGATGTCAACACAGGGCCAGAATTCTGGTTTTACTCATCCTGGCAAGGCCAGAAGGGGATATTAGATTTGTTTCTAAAGTGTGCTGGGGAGAAAGGGAATGGCATGCGTCAACTCTTACGTTTGTGGGGAAGAATGAACAAGGAATTAAGAATCAACAAACGTATTCTAAATGAGAACAAGAAAAGTGGCCAACAAAAGTGGATACTTTTGAAAAAGAATCAAAAATCAAAAAAATCTATACAAGATTCTGCATGCATACTCGTTCACTCTAGCCGCCCTGGGGCATCAATTACTTTAAGTGTAAAAACAGAAGACATCCACTTGGCCAGGGAAAGCAAAGAATCTGGATCCTGAATTCCAACACATGCTTGAAGCTGATGCCTGATATCAGCATCAAAAGGCAACAGCCTCATTAAGAAATGGCACAAACTCTTTCCGGTAGCAGGCAAAGGCTTAAAAAACCAAGTCGATGTTGGGGGTCTGGAAAGGGAAATGAAAACTGAATTTACCTACATTCATGAACAAGTAGCTACTAAGGCTACTTAAGACACACCCCCAACAACATTTCTCTTTACTACAAATATGCTGAAGGTTGTCAGAATGAAAGCAGCCATTATCCTGACCCGTCACCTGGGCTTTCGTTACCCGCCCCCTCCCGCCCCCCGCCCACGAGTGACACGTCAGACAACCAGAGCACCCCGCCCACATGCTGGGCCTTTCCACCCAGATCCCCAGGCACTCTGACAAGTGCTTATTAACCTTGATGACGTGCCAGTGAGAAAGAAAGTTTGCCACCACAGCCTTTTTATTTTCCTAGGGGGAGAAAGGGGAGAAAACGGAGCTAGCAAACTAAGGGACGAAACCCAAGGTCACAGGTAAATCAGAAAAGTGGACTCAGGACTTAGACATTCCCAATCACCTCCTCCACAATTTCTCAGTTAGTCCCTAATGGCAAACAGGAAGTCTATCTCTATTTTGCTTTAAGAACAGGAGCACTCGGAAGGCACAGGGCCAACTGTTCTTATAGGCTGCTGAGTCCTACCATGAGATTTAATTCTAAAAGTAACTGTAGCAACAATTACATAAAATGAAGTTTCCTTTTCTTCCTAACAACTCTTTTATAGCGAATTCCCAGGTTACTCGAGCGCCAGACTGTGGACGATGCACCCTGAGGACACCAGTGTAAGACCAAGGGGGTCACCAAGAAGCCCCTCATGCGACCATAGTAACCTCCACTTCCTCACACTGGCTGACCAACCCACCACACCCTCCACTGAAGACACACTTTTGCCTTAGGACGCCCCCGGGAAGAAAGGAGAGCCACGATACCACAAAGTTCACACGGTTCGCAAGAATCCAGTCATAGGATTTTTTGAAAGCAACCATAGGCAGTAAAAAATGAAGTTATGCAATAATTAATACCTGCTGCTGTCTTATTCCGTCATTGCTAAACTTCCTATTGAGTAAGTAAAAGAAGATATTCCCAAGGTCGAGAAGGATAGGAAGGCAGTTGTGGCTTTGCACCTGGCCCCCAACGAAGGGCAGTGCGACGCACACGGCAAGTCTGCGACGGTACCCGGCGACGGTACCTGGCGTGGGCTCCGTGCCAACCGCCCACAAGTGAGGACGCGTCTCCCCTGTGAGGCCTGAGCTCCCAAGTTTTTAAGTAACCTAAAGGAAAAACTACCTACCAAACCCCTGTAATTCCACGAAAGAGGGATTATACTAAAAGAATGCTGTGGGAAGGGCAGAAATGACTCAAGGACACGCTGAATTTTTCTGGCAAGGACGAAACACTCCAACTAGAATGATCCAAATGATCATGTGAACTGGAGGTGACTCTTCGTGAGGAAAAGCACCGGAGAGGAGACCCTCACTCTAGCTCAATGTGAAAGGAACGGCAGGAGAGCCCTGCTAACAAGAACTTGCATTTAAGAGACTTTTTGAAGAAATTCCAAGGCAATTTCCTGGGCAATTGTTTCAATAATCCACACACGGGGGCCCAGGAGGGTGGAGGGAGGCATAAGGCCACTCTGCAAATAAGGAAACGGAGCACAGGGAATGGGCCGTCAGGTGCCCCGACAAACAGCGTGCAGGGGTGCGCTTTACCCGCTGCCCGCCACCGCCACTCTGCGGGCTCACGCACTGCACCACACGTGCAGAAGCAGGTCGACAAAAACTGTCCTTTTCAGAGGAAGGAGAGGGGACAAGGACAGTTTTGTAAGCTCTGGAAGAAGCTGCACTTAAGAGAGAAAGTCGGGAATCCAGCTGACTCTGCTAAGCCGGAAGGAAGGGCGTAGCTGAGGAGACAACAGTTGTTTCTTCTCCCAAAGTCTTGGCTCATTTTCACGCACTTCATGACTTAATGGCTCTCACCTATCCTCTTACCCAGTTTATTCTCGCTATTCCTTAGTGAAAGAACAAAACATGCAAAACCATAAAAAAAAAAAAAAATCAGTTGTCAGGTCATTAAGCTCCTCCCACTTTCCCTCCAAAAGCTGGAAGCGGAGGAGCCCCGGCACTCGGTTACCTACCTTTGCTTCATCGTTAATGTCCCAAGTGAAGGAAATGGCATTATATGCAATCTCCTCAATGTTACTGATCGTATTGAAGCTTTCTTTATAGTCAGCTACATGAGTGATGAAAAAGAAAGGGAAATCATGATTTCTGGTTCCAACATTTTCCATTTTATTGCCTCTGAAAAACTTATATGAACATATATGAACTTATATGAACATATAGTTGGATTGAAAAAGGTTCAAAAAATGAAAATAAGAATCACAGGATTTTTAAAATACAGGTAAGCTTAGACCTATTTAATTTTTCCCCATTATGTCAAAATTAAGATATCTGGGACTAAAAAGTTTACATAATTGTCCCAACGTCACAAAACCAGTCCAGAGAACCAAGTTCTCATCTTGTGAGAACTCAGCTGTTTTAAATTTTTTTGAAAAGAGAACATGAACTTTACAAAAGACAAAAGAAGTAACACTGAGATTAAGGGCCATCTTGTGATACAGACGATGGTTTTGTACAAAAATTCTCTACATGGCAAGAAGAGCCCTTCTCATGAAGCCACTTCATTAAACGCAATTTGCCCAGGTCTGCCGCTACACCCCAGCAGCTACATCCCTGGGTCTCTTTAAAGACAGAAGAGTCTAGCAGTACAGCTCGTCAGGTATCCAGGGGAGATGGGTTAGGTAAGTGCCCGCCAGCAGCATTTGCTTTCGCTCGTTTATTTATGATTTTTTTCTCCACTTCACCATCATCTACAAATAATCAGTATCTCTTAAAGAAGACATTCCACCTCAAAAACTCTGCAGACCAAAGAGCAGGGCCCTCTTACGCGAGCCAGCCCTAGAGCTTCTGGTCCAGGCTCATGTGGAGAGCCAGAATGCACAGGCCACACGTCCTTATGAAGGAAGTAAAGTGAAGAGCACTGATTCCAGGAGGCCGAGAACAGGGTTTGGAACAGATCAGTTGCTGGCATAAAAATTCAAATGCTTTCGGCAGGAAGCTGATCACTGCCAAAAATAACTGGAATTAGAAAACTGGATGCTTACACCTCTGGGAATAAAAGCAGGCTCCAGAGCTCCTCACCTATGTCAATGCACCTTTGTTTGGCCGTGTGCTGCCTCGAGTGCCAGTATTTCCAGTGCCTTAACTGATCTTCTCTGCTTTTGTCTTCTGCAAAAACCACCATGATCACACTCTATGAAAGAGAATGGATTATGATATAAAGACACTAAAGGGTGAGTATCTTCTGGAAATCTCAGTGTTCTATCTTACAGTTAAGGCTGTAAACTGCCATCTTAGATCCTCATTCAGATCTTCCTCGGACCAGGGAATACTCAGCTCTGACGAGCTTTCCTGGAGAACAGAGCCAAGAGCAGAACGTACCCGGACTTTGCTGATGGGCCGGTGGATCCCCTCGCTGCCGCTCACCTCCTTCAAGGTGACAGGGTAGAACTGGCCTTTGTTCAGGTAGGTCATGGTGCTATCTCCTGGCTTCTGTCGAAGTGATTTTGAGGCTTCTAGGGTATACTCAAAGTTGTTCCTAAAGAACAAAAAAAAAGCCACAGCTCTCTAATCCACTCTTTCGAAAGCTTTCTTTATAGTCAGCGCGATCTCTGAAATGCTTCAATGTGGATGTATGCAAAGAGCCAACCACCAGGAAACATCCAACTGACTATGTCATATTATAAACAGCAGTTGCTACTTCTGGCACAATAAATGTAATCTTAAGCAACAGAGATATTCTCAAATCTCTCATATGCAGGACTACAAAATGCCTACTAGAAATTCTATGAAGTAAAAAGGTTAAAAATTAGAAGTTTAGAAGCTAAGGATATTAAAGATACCAGCAGCTGAAAAGGACTTTGGAAGGAAATCTCACAAGACATGCTTCCAATTTGGTATTTACCCACCAAGGGCTGCAAACAGGTGGCCCGGTAGGTCTCTGATTAAATTCGATTAGGCCTGCACAGCACTCTTTTTGAGGTTTTTGCTTGGAATTTCAATGTTTTGTGATGGGGACTGCACAATTCTCTACATTCACTATCACCTTAAAGTAACATGTATATATCTCCCTTGAGTTAATAACCTTCCTAGACCAGAGCTCGAAAATTACACCCATTTTTGTAAATAAAGTTTTATTGCAACAAAACTGCACCCTTCCTCGCGTGTAGTCTACAGCTGCTTCTGTGCCGCAGTAGCGAGCTGGGCAGTTGCAACAGAGCCTGTAAGGCCCACAAAGCTTCAATATGTACTATCTGATCCTTTACAGAAAAGGTTCGCTAACCCCTATCTTAGATCCTACAGGTATCTGAGTTTGTGACTCCTGTACCTTGAGGCAGTTCTTTAAGGGAAGTCTCAATTCCCATCAAATCCTAGACTTTAAAAAAAAAACCAAAAAACTGGTTTTACTTCAAAGTACAACAAACAAAAAATGCGTAAGACTGAATTATAAAATGAAATCCTAAATGCTTTTAAAAAACATCCAAAGGTGTTCGTACATTTTCATAATTAACTTGGAAGATACTTCTATTGCGGGCATGAAGTACAGTTTTGTGAGGTTTTAAAAGAGGTTGTCAGGTCAGAAAAAAGCTGACTTCATTTATTTCACCACAAGTGAGGCTAATAAAAAATAAAAGCCTTTATCCACTTGATGCTATTCCTGAATTCTCACCAAATTATATGTTCTTGGAAACAGAAGGGAGCTCAGAGATCTAACTTAATCCCCTCATCTCTTCTTTTAGATTCCATTCTACCACCATCACATAAAGAAACTGAAGGAAAGAAAAAGCACCAACACCAAGAATTAAGGAAACATGAAACACAGCACAGAGTTCAAAATTAAATGCACTAAAGCAAATGTCCCTCTGGCGAAGATAATACCACCAAAGCCACCTCTGATTTTCCACTATCAGATTAACACAAAAAGTCATAAGAGCTGAAAGTTAAAAATCAAATTAAAAGACAACTATTACCCAGAAACACTGTCAAAAACATAGTCCTCTGAATTCATGCCAGGCATCCGCAGGCTGAGATCCGAGGGGAAGAAAACCTGAAATATGAATGTGATAAGCCACAACTATTTAACTGGTTATCAGGCTCACTAAAGACCGACACGTGCTACAGCACAGAAGTATGTGGCTCACGGCAACCCACTACTCATTCCACATTCATTTGAAAATAAACACTTTTAACTCTACAAAAAAATTCTGAAGGAAAAACATCCATTTCATACACCACTCAATTAAATGAAGACAATCCACGCAGGTACCCATTCCCCAGAGCGCTGCTTTATCCCCTGTTCCCAACTTCCCCACACATCACAAGTCTGTTCAAACTCTAAAATCTGCAACCAAGATCTCGTGACTTTCAGGGCTTATCACACCAAGTGAAGCTACCATATCAGGTCTGCACCACCAATGGACGGATTGATGCACTGTTCTCAGAAAAGGCTACGATTCTACTCCTAGCGCTCTAAGCAGAGGGATATTCCTTTTCCCCATGAGACATTAAATATGGCTTTAAACATCTTCACTCCCTAACTTTTACCTGAGAGGGGTTCATCACCACAAAATCCCGAAAGCGTCTGGAGTTAATCTGTAAACTTCACACAATGCATGCATCACCAACATCTACTGCCTCCCTGACTCTACTAACCAACCAAGAGAGACCCAGAAAATCCATGAGAAATCATTGTATATCGACACCAATTGCAGGAGTCTTGTTCTGGTCTAGGGCAAAAGCTGAAAACAGACTTCTGTGGAGATATCTGTTGTTGATGGAAGATTACGTATGGGGTTCTCTTTCTCCGACAAAATCACTTAGCTGAAATCATAATTGTTAACTCAAATGCTGGTAAGATTAGCCATGTGCCCTTGATAATAATTTCTGGTTTTGTAGGTTTAGTTTACAAATTATACCCATTGGCCTTTTCTCGTAAAAAAGAAAATCTTTTGTTCCTAATCCATTCATTTCAGGCTGAGTTTCAAGCTTACATAACAAGGAAGAGGTGGAACCCAATACTTATACAAACACACAAACGAAGATGCTTGCATTTCCTGTACCTCCTGAACGCCTTCCTTGAAGGTCTCTGAGAAGGTAGAGTCTGGAGTTCGCCTTTGAGCATTTGGGGGTTGAGCACCAGAGCTGAACTGGTCAGCATTAAGGTTCCGGTCGAAAACCACCACCCGCTCAGTGGGCTCAGGATGATATACTGCCGGAGAGATTCCCACAGCAAAGCCATGGGGCTGGGTTTCTGTCTTGATGGAGTGGGTAGGCATTGTTGCTATGGAGACAGTGACTGTTGTATCAGGAGCTGTTAGATGGCCTCTCTTATCAATGCCCAGTTGGTTGCCATGGGGAAGGACAATGTTAAATGGCACATTTTTCAGTACTTGCACTCGGTTTTCTCCAGCAGAAATGAGGGACTGCTCAGTCACATTTGGTATGCTGTTTCTTTAAGAAAAGAAAAGAAAACTCTGTTTTCAAACTCAATGCTGATACAGTTCTTTGACAATTTTTATTTTCCTAATGGCAATGGGCCACTGGGTCCTTTGCAATAGTAATAATAATAATAATACATTTGGGAGAAACCAAATACATAGAAAATGGCAATGAAAACCCATTACTAGAGCAAGAAAAAAAGATTTTGTGGTTAGTCAGTCATAAAATCCACAAGTATCAAGTCAAATTTCACTTGAAATCTAGGGAACTCAGAGCTCTCCTCTACTACGCTTTATTTGCAAGAATCCTAATACACTGGTCATATTTCACTAGAAGCCTGAAGCTACAAACCTAACCGGCTAGAGCAGTACGGTGCTTCAAGCACAGACTCTAGAGTCATTCCGCCCTGGCTCAAATTCTGTGACCAGTGGGGCACTATCTCATCTCTTGGTAAGTACGTGCTTGTCTATAAGGTGAGGGTAGTAATGCTATCTATCTTTCTGTCCTCACAAGGTTGTGACAAGGACGAAATGAGACGAGGCGCTAAAATGTGTATGACGATGCCTGGCGCACAAAGGCTTGAGAGGTATGAGCAGTTATCACTTGGCCACCACGTTTCCTAGGACCTACACTTATCTGGCTTTGTCTACACCAAGAGAAAACCGATGGTTACATTCATTGTACAGGTAGTTATACTTGCATAAAATTACTTTTGGTTGAATAAATATCCTGGGCAACAGAAGATGCTTCTAGTCCAGGGCGAAGTTAGTGAATTTTTCAAAGCCCCCTCAAATAATATACGCTGATACCTTTAAGAAAAAAAGCAACTTGGCAGTTTTGTACATTTCAGATCACTAAAATGTTCAAAACCTGAAGCATAAATTCACTCCCAAGAATTTCCTAATGAAAGAAAAAAAAGGAAAAAGCTATCTAGAAAGTGGTTTGTCAAGGCTTTATAGTAGTAAAAAAAAAAAAATTATAGAGCCTTAATGTCAGGATAACTAAGTTTTGCTTAAAAACTATACCAAAATTAAATAAACAATTAATTTAAAAGTTGGGAGAAAAGGGAAGAGCACGTCAAACAGGCGGAATTATGTTAGTAACTGCTGAAGCTAGTAATGATACATATATAGGCTTATATTATTTCTCTATTTTTGTTGTTTGAAAATATCCATAATAAAAAGTAACAGTAAAAAAAAAAAAAAAAACCAGCACCTTAAGATCTTCTCCAAAGGGTAATTATCAAGATTAAATTAGCAACATGGAAAACACTTATGGAAAGTAGAAGAACACAACCTACCAAATGCTATGTGTGAATACAACCACAACCACATAAAATGTGCACGCATACCCAAACAATAAATAAATAAATCATAGAGACAGTGGGATTCTGAGTGATCATTCTTTCTTTAAAAATATTTTACTCCTTGGGGATGCCTGGGTGGCTCAGTGGGCTAAGCCTCTGCCTTCGGCTCAGGTCATAATCTCAGGGTCCTGGGATTGAGCCCCGCATCGGGCTCTCTGCTCAGCGGGGAGCCTGCTTCCCCCTGTCTCTCTGCCTGCCTCTCTGCCTACTTGTGATCTCTCTCTGTCACATAAGTAAATAAATAAAAATCTTTAAAAAAAAAATTTACTCCTGGGGTACCTTACGAGGCTTAGTCAGTGACGCGCCTGATGCTTGATTTCGGCCCAGGTCATAATCTCAGGATTGTGAGATTGAGCCCTTATCGGGCTCCAAGCTAGGTGTGGAGTCTGCTTATGATTCTCTCTCCCTCTGCCCCCACCCTTCTCGCACTCTCTAAATAAATAAATAAATAGACAAAAAATTAAATAAATAATATAAATAAATATATATCTATTTCTTTCTTTTACTAATAGAGCACAGGGAAATTTCTAAGTTATGTGTAAATTAGCTTTCATGGCTATAAAGTCAAGCCTTAATGTTCTGAAAGTTTTAACCTAAATAACCTAAAATAACTTCAACAGGAGTTTGGAATACAGCTGCTTCATTAAATTTTACTCAGGCCACTATTGAAGATCATTGGTACATAATCTTTTTTAAAGGATCCCCACCTTTGCATTAAATGCCACGCCCTTCTTAAGAGAAACTCAGACAAAAAGGGAACAGTTCGCTTACATCATTACTAAAACCATCCCTCCACAGGCAAAGAAAGTATGCAGAAAAGGCAAGTACGTGGAAAGAAACTGGCAACTTCTCAGAACAACAGAATCATAATTATCACCTATCTCTTCCACTAAAGCTTTTTCATTTGAACTCCCGCTTTATTTTCGCAGAAACCTGTGAAAATACAACAGTACCATTTCATGAGTTCTATGAGACATTACCTTTTGCTGTGATCTGGCTCTGGGGGCTCAACATCTGGCTTAGCCGTTGATGACCTCCTCTCTCTTGGAACCTTAGGTATTAACAAACACAACACAGTTTAGTTCTCACTCAGTGGAGTATAGATACAGCCTCTTCTCAGTGAAGTTCAACCACTGATGCGTCTACCTGATTGCCTGCCAAGTGCCAGGCGGTAGGGATGCGCAATGAGTGAGACGGCGTCTGCCCTCAAGAGCTTGCAAATCTTGTCATGAGGTTAACGTGTAAAAACCAACGATTCCTTCGTTGCCAAATAAACCCAGGGCATCACGAATCACTTTGTCACTGAGTCTGGGTTTCGTCCCTTAAAAAAAATACCTCTGGCTTGGTTTTACCATTTATCTACGCTACGGAATAAAAAAGCTACTGAAAACACAACCGGACTCCCAGCATTCTCGCCTTTTTGTTACCCTTCCTTTCAGATCAAATGCACAATCGAAAGGCTCAGCCATGCTAACAGTTCGTTTCCAAGATCCAAGTGCTGGCTTCAAATCATAAATTTCCTCAGATACTCTGGGACTCACATTATCTGGTACCCAGAGGACAAATAGAACTCAGTTTGTTCTATGCCTTTCTTGATTCTGTTCTTTACGCAGGAGGTGAAAGCAGGCTAACATTATACATGTGTACCCTAGACATCAACCCACTGGAGAGTAATTCCAAACATGTGCTCCAAAATTGCTAAATGTTTGAAACTTTTTCCAGTGTGAGTGTATGGATCTATTTACCTTTAAACACAAAATAAATTATTTCATGTGTTAACAAATGTGTTTTTAAATCTTCATCAAAGTTATTATGTACAGGGCGCCTGGGTGGCTGAGTCAGTTAAGCATCCGACTCTTGATCTCAGCTCAGGTCTTGATCTCAGCGTTGTGAGTTCAGTTGTGAGTTCAAGCCCCGGGTCAGGCTCCACACTGGGTGTGGAGTCTACTTACACAGTTATTGTGTAAAAACAACAGATGCTTATATCCAAAGAACAGAAACAAATCAGTTCATTTAAAAAAGAAAAGAAGGCTACACCTGTCATAAGAAACCTGACATATTAGTACTAAGACTGTCACCCCTAATGGATAGACATAATGACTGATCTCCTCCTAAGATGTAAAATACTTTTAGGACCTTTTATTTAAAATACATACGCATACAACCCCTGCAATCAGTATCATTACATCAGTCTTTCTGGCACTGAACTTGTTTGTTTTCTCCCATTCTCAAAAGTTTCAGTTAAAAAGACGTACTTCGAACTTCATAATTAATACTTAGGAACTTACGATTTTTACACTGAGTTAAGAAAACAAGACTCGAGAAGAACAAATTTATCCTAAGTTCCACTTCGAAGGAATTCTTCGGCTCTACTTCCCAGGCAAAGAGCTCTCCTAGCATCATTAGTTACTACGCAAGTTTCCCTTCATATTCAAAAGAGAAAAAACAAAACAAAACTTACCCCAGTCTCTCAAACACAACAAGCTGGATACATGGCCTCATACCAGAAAATAATGAAATCTTTTGTTTAGGTCCCACCCTAATTTGGTAATCATAAGACATCTTCTTTGTTTTTTTCCCTCTGCATTTTTCAAGAGTTTATTTTTTTATTTAACACACACACATAGACACACACACACACAGAAAGAGTGAGAGCACAAGCAGGGGGGTTGCAGGCAGAGGGAGAGGGAGGAACAGACTTCCCGCCAAGCATGGGGCGCCACAGGAGGCTGGATCCCAGAACCCTGGGATCATGACTTGAGCTGAAGGCAGCTGCTTAGCCGACTGAGGGACGCAGGCACCTCCACCCTCTGCATTTCTTATATTCAGGAAAGAATACAATGCCAGAATGTAACAAAACGTAAGCAACTGGTGAATCTCGGTAAAAGTATCTGGCAGTTAATCATCTGATTAAATTGAAGTTTTCTATAGGTCTGGAAGTTTTAAAAACAAAAATATGGCAAAAAATCAACTGTGATATAGAGCCATCACCACATACTATTACCGAGCAGAAAGAATGCCAAAGAACCTAACAAGCAAAGGACACGCCTTGGGAGACAGCATGGCACGCTGAAGAGGATGACTTTGGCATAATCCAGACCAGGCCTCAAATCCTGGCTGCAACACATGCTGGGTGTGTGACCTGAGAACTTAATATTTCCTATTTGCACAACAGGGGTTATACTACATATTTTGCAGGCTTTCTAGAGAGATCAAAAATAACACGCATGGCAGTAACTTGCATAGCGTGACAGAGGAAACCAGTAAGTGGTGGCCAGTGTTATTAGGACAGTGATGAGGACACAGATCTTCAGATAGGAACATCACATAAAACTCCAGGCGCAGAACAGATTATATTTAAGACTAATCTATTGAAATAGCAACAAAACATGTCCTGATCTTAGAAGTAGAAAGTCCAAGACTAGAAGAATAGCTTTCCTTCATGAATCCTTCAGTCAAATCAAGGGCTCTGTGATATCACATAAGGAAAGGAAGTCATTCTGACTACATCAGAATAAAGGTGTGAGCACAGGGAAATGAACCACTGTCTACCCTTCAGGGTACCAAGAAGTCCCTTTGGTAAAACGTTCAGTCTCAGTAAGACACTCCTCTCATCTTCTTTTATGGTAGCTTCACCCTCCAGATCGAGCTAGAACAGCTGGCTACTTAACCCATTTTAAAAACAACCCTTTGCTTCTATGATCGTAGATTTTCGGCTTTGAACCACAGTAAGTCAAAGCACTCATTAAACTATTTATAGTTACTAGAGAAGCAACTTGCTTTACATTCTACCAGCAAATTACTGTTTTATATGCTGTTGAATCAAGTGCATCTCGGACTGTTGTTAGGTTTTTAAAAGAGGAGGTACATCTACCTTGTAATAGTCATAGAGCAAGCCCAGGGCGGCCGCACTGTCTTCGTCTCCATTGATGCTCATCATCGCCTTGGTTGCCGCAGTGAGAGGGTTTTCCAGGAAAGATTTCCAGGCTTCATCCTCACTAGTGTAGGAGCGCCGCTGTGGATAAAGTGCTTCATTCTGAAGAACCAAGACTGGCCGTTTGCTTCAGAGAGATTAAAAACACACATACGGCTAGATCTCACACTTTTTACTGCAAGGCACCACAAGCTAATTTTTAAAAGATCCAAACAATCAATTCCTTAATATTCCAGTAAAAGAGCCCAATGACCCACCCCAGCAAAGGGCACTGAGGCGAGACCAGGAGACAACCCACCTGAACGCACACGGACGGGTCCCCCGGGGAAGATATATGGGACCGGGGAGCCAGGGGAACGCGCAGTTAACCTACACACGTGACCCAGGATATATAATTTGGCAAAACAAAACATAACAAAACACTCCAAGAAAATGCCAGGCTATTCAAATACCTAAGCAAACAAACACAAGGACGAGGTAAGGCAAAACAGAACATTCATTCTCCTCAGACATCTGCAGTCAGGACTGTACCCTCTTAAAGAGAGTCGACACGGTTCAGGCATCGTGCTGCTACATGTTACTTCCCTCTTTCTCCTGTTGATACCAGGCCTTAAAAACTTTCCTACCCACAAACCAGGGAGAGGGGAGGAGGGGGCAGAAAGAAAAGACCGACTTCGTTTAATCCTCGGGGGTATATGAGAAAGTTAGAATATTCTACTGATTACCACCAGATTGAGCATGGAATGTGGCCAAAGGGGACTGTAAATCAATAAGGAGGCATAATTTTCTGGCATGGGAGTTAACTGTTTATCTTAGAGATAAACACTTAAGAATCTACAACAATAAATAAGGCCACTGAACAAAAAGAGCTTTTTAAGAAAATAGGTGGGAAATCTGTTTCTAAAACTCTTTACTAGATTTTCACACTGGGCAAGAACGGTTTCATTTTGACACTGTAGCTGGGTGGGAAAAATCCAGAAAAAATCAACAGAGATCTTGGTAAAGTCTTACAGAAGATTCAGTTTTAAAGATTAAAACAAACATTACTGATTCCAAAAACCTGAAATGTCAACAGTCTCAACAACTTTTCAGTTGGTACTATTTAACAAGTCAATAAGGAGAAAAAGCCGAACACAAACTCCAGCAAAATGAAGTTTTTATTTTTAAGGGAAAAAAGTTGTTAATGTTCAAAACTACTCTGAATTATCAGTATTCTAACAAGCAAATTTAAGGAGCAGCTCTCATTGCAACACACAAATGAAATATGTAAATGGCCTAAAGGTGACCTACCTACTCTAAAAGTGAATGTAGAAAGATTGATTATCTTTTCAAGTAATCAACAAAGGTTAGGGTTTGGGCAGTCAGGCCCTTTAGAAACAGATACAGATTTTTAAAAAGGAGAACATCTTTGAAAAGGGGTGGGAACATGGGCCAACAACTGAATTTATCCTCAAAATAAGAGTCTTATTTCGGTCTTATTTCAAAGCCAGTGTTTTAAATTCATGTCTAGACATAAAATCCAAATACTGATTACACTTAGTAGGCAAAGCGGTTTTGGGGGGGGGGGTATACTATTCTAACACAAAACAAACACAGTGAAGAAATTTATTTAAAAATGAAGGCTGGGGGCACCTGGGTGGCTCAGTAGGTTAAAGCCTTTGCCTTCGGCTCAGGTCATGATCTCAGGGTCCTGGGATTGAGCCCCGCATCGCATCGGGCTCTCTGCTCAGCGGGGGCCTGCTTTCTCCCTTCTCTCTGCCTGCCTCTCTGCCTACCTGTGATCTGTCAAATAAATAAATAAAATCTTTAAAAAAAAATGAAGGCTGTGTGTACAAATCTCAAATTCACTATAAATAAATAAATGCACAAAAAGGCATTCCCTACACGATTAGGAGCAGAGTATAACAGCCACTGAATCAGTGGTATCTTGGGGTGATTTACTGGTGTGCTGCTAAGCTATTATTAATAGTGTAATCGCTACTTCCAGAAGATTATGACAGCACTTGGCTCATTCAATTCCAGTAATGCTAGTTTTTCAGCTTCCCTCCTCCTCCCACCCCCATCCCAAATTTGTACAGGCAACAGAAAATACTTTTTTGCAAATGGTTTTGTTTGGGATCACCCTGGAGGTGTCTTGCATTTCCAAAGTGTGCCTAGGGCCAAAATTTTAGCTTTGGAAATTTGCCTTATCTAAACCATAAGTCAAGAAATAAACAGTCACCAGTTGCCTTAGGTCTACTTCCTCATATGACAGTCAGGCAGCTGCTCGGCCCTAAAGGCCCATCACTGCCTTTGGTAAGTCTTAAACTCTTCATTAGTGATCTCTGGAAAGACTTCTGAAACATACTTCAAGTGATTAATTTAACTGCACATTCTACAACCCAAGATGAATCCACTGAAGATATCCCTTACACAACATCTAACCTTCCCAATCAGAAAAAGAGCACACTTAAACGATCCTTAACAAAGAATTATAAAACTGGAACACCTCTGATCTGGATTTACTGATCTGCCGTAGATGGTTGGGTTCGGTGCGATTTACTTTTTCCCTAATAAATGTTTCGTTTTGCAACAATTTCACACTTGACAGAAGAGGTGCAAAGAAAATACTGAAATATCCCTCCCCGCCGTGTCCCTCAATGCTAATATCTTACGTTACCACCTTGCATTTGTCAAAAATATTTCTTTGATCACAAACTCCAAAAGGAGTACTAGTACGGTACGTTCTGTTTATCACCCAGATTTCGAAGATTTCATCCTCTTGATATGTCCTGAGGATTTTTAATTACAGTAATCTGTAATTACCATCAATGATGCAAGTGGCAAAATAACTCCTACAACAATTTTCTCACTCACACAGCCAGCCAGCGGGGAAAAATGCCAGGACATCAGAGCACTTCAACTTTTCCCTAAATTTCTCCTTTCTGGAGTTCTGGCAGGCGGACTGGAGGAGAGGGCTGGACGACAACGGGCTGATCACCCGCGACGTCTACCTTCCCAGCGGGGGAGCCGGTCCCCAAGAGCTCCGCGGGCCCCCCTGAGCAAAAGCGACCCCGAGCGGGGCCCCGCGCGGCGCGGCGCCCCGAGTCTCCCTCCCCGCACCCCTGCCAGCAGCAGAGCCGAGACGGGGGCGCGCCCGCGGGGTGGTCCCCCCAACCGGGCCGCTGAGGCGGAGGGGGGTCGAGGAGGGAGGTGTCCCCTCCGGAACTGAGTCCCCAAGGCAAGGGTCTGCCCCGGGGGCTTCGGTGGAACAAAGGCGCGGGGGAGGGGGTGCCGAGGGCAGAGGCCGCGGCGGGGTAGAAGGCGGGCGGCTTGACGCGCGCCCCCCGCCCTCCCGGCGCGCTTCGCGTCCCCGCCCCGCGCCCCGCGCCCGGCCTAGCACCCCCGCTCGTCCGGCCTCGCCTCTCCCCGGCCCGCGGCAGGTGCGGCTGGGCCGGCGCGCGGCGGCGGCCTGAAGCCGCACGGCCGGACTCGCGCGCCGGCGCCTCACTCACTTGTCGTACTCCTGTGTCATCGCGCTTGCTCGCCGCTGCCGGGCCGCAGAACTGGACTTTCGGGTTGGGACAGTACACCCGATCCGGGGGGGAGGAGGAGGCGGCGGCGGCGGCGGCAGCGGCGGCGGCGGCGGGTCCGGAGCGGCGGCCCCGACGGGTTGGGTTCGCTTTTCTCGCTCTGAGCCGGCTCGGCGCTGGCTGCGCGCTCTGGGCGCCCGGGCTCGACCGCCCATTGGCTGGCGGCGCGCCGGGCCGGGGCGGGGCCTCGGGGCCGGGCGGCCGGCGGCGCCACCTGATTGGCCGGCCGGCGGGGCGCCGGGGCGGGGGCCGCGGTCCGCGTGGCCGCG
>ML110801.1:0-26590 GCA_003697995.1 Taxidea taxus jeffersonii
GCTTTATTCTCATGTCCATTAGCATGGCAAATTGTTTTCCACTCCTCACTTTCAATCTGGAGGTGTCTTCAGGTCTAAAATGAGTTTCTTGTAGGCAGCATATTGATGGGTTTTGGTTTTTTATCCATTCTGAAACCCTGCGTCTTTTGATTGGGGCATTTAGCCCATTTACGTTCCGGGTAACTATTGAGAGATATGAATTTAGTGCCATTGTATTGCCTGTATGGTGATTGTTACTGTATAATGTCTCTGTTCCTTTCTGGTAATACTTTTAGGGTCTCTCTTTGCTTAGAGGACCCCTTTCAATATTTCCTGTAGAGCTGGTTTGGTGTTAACAAACTCTTTCAGTTTTTGTTAAGGACATGATATTTTGATGAATTTTGATTTAAAGTACAAGTCAGAGAGATGAGGGCCTGAGGGATGCTGTAAGGAGAGAACATCACAGTGGAAAGGAGCCCTAAGGATCTTAATTGAAGCAGGATGTCAAGAGAATCATGCTGGTGATCCTTGCTTCAGGCATGGGTTTTAGGAGAGCAATGAGAGTGGCTGTGTGAGGGCTTGCCATCTACTAGGGAGGAATGCCCTCCCTTCCTTTTGCTAGCTGTCCTCTGTGTGTGGCTCTGACGTCATGCAGGTTGCCTCAGGATCATAGGATGGCTGCTGCTCCTCCAAGTTTTGCCTCTGAGTTCCAGAAAGGAAGAGGGAAGAAGGGATAAAGGACTTTTTCATAGGGAGGTTTTACTGTGATTGTTGCTGTTGATTAATTGAGGAGGTTTGCCTACCCCTGGGACTTTTGTCTATTTCTCACTGGCTACCAAGGCAGCATCATGTCTTAGGCTGTGATGTTATTTCTAGTTGGGTACATTAATACCTCTACAAAGACATGTTTTTGTCTTAGAAGAAATTTTCTGCCCTAGGGGAAGTAAGCTGAGAACAGATGTGGGGCTTCCCAAGTTCTAGGTGGTCTTTGAGGCTGGGGTCAGAGCCTTTCATTGGAGTTAGAGTCTCCAGTTCTAGTTCATTTAAAGAGAGAGATCCCAGCATTGGCATGTGGATTCCAATGAGCAGGAATATCCATGCTGAGACTGCTCAGCATTATTCTCTTTGCGGCACAAGAATTCTGGGGCAATCATGTACCTGAAAGGTTCAAATTAAAGCTTTTTTGCTTAAAAATATTTCTTTTTTTAAAAGTTTTATTATTTTTTTAATCTATTTTTGAGTAATCTCTAAACCCACTGTGGGGCTAAAACTCATGATCCTGAGATCAGGAATCAAATGCTCCTCTGACTGAGCCAGCCAGGTGCCACATCCACCCCTCCCTCCAAATAGTTACCTTTTTTAGAAATCATCAAACCAATCTGACCAAACTGTGTCAGACAAAAAGTGGATCATGACCTGATCCCAGGGTCCTGAGATCGAGCCCCGAATCGGGGGTCTCTGCTCAGCAGGGAGCCTGCTTCCCTTCCTCTCTCTCTGCTTGCCTCTCTGCCTACTTGTGATCTTTTTCTCTGTCAAATAAATAAATAAAAAATCTTAAAAAAAAAAAAAGTGGATCATGACCATTGGCAGGTGGGCCATTAATCACTGACAATGAGGGCCTGGCCGGGGATGAGCCTCCCACCAGCAGAACCTGCTTGCTTTTCAGAGGACAGGACTGGATAAAATGCCCAAGGTTGGAGCTCTTGTGAACAGTGGCCCCATAGGGACGGGAGCACCCTCCCATCCTCAGACAGAGGGGTGTGCACTGAGCTGGGCAGTGGGAAGGGTGGGGTGCTCTCCCACAGAAAGAGGGCCCCCCTTCTCTTTTCTTATCCACACACATGAAGAAAATGAAAGGACAACTTGCCTAAGGACACAAACCTGATTTCAGTTTAAGAACACAGTGCAGACAAGGATTCACCCCTGAAGTACCCTTTCTGTCCCTTCTTATCATAGCTGGAATGCCCCTTTCTTGGGGAGCCCTCCTGGACTGTGGGGGTCCACACTGTTCTCTTTTTCCCGAGCCATCACCTGAGCCTCTGTCTGTGCCCAAATCAGGTTCATTCCTGGAGGTGAATGTCTCTACTTTAATGAGACTGATGAAAATAAGTGAAATCAGCTCATTTTTCCTTTTCTTGGGGTGGAGTAGCTGGTATGGTGCCAGCAGGATGAGGGAGGAGTGCTTCTGCTCTGAACACTGGTGGACATGCCTACAACCTTAAAACCAGCCTGCCTTGCCTAAGTGCTTTGGGTGAATGCCCACTGCTTCCTTCTTCTTCCAGGGCCTTTGCAGTTTGTACTAGTCAGGCTTTCCAGAGAAACAGAACTAATAGGATGTATGTGTATATATGTGTGTATGAGTGTGTGTATTTATTTATTTAGTAATTATAAGAATTGACTCATTGGTTATGGCACTGAGAAGTCCTGCATTCTGCCCTCTGCAAGTTGGAGAACAAGGGGAGCATGTGGTATAATTTAGTCCAAGTCTAGAGGCCTGAGGACTGGGGGACTGATGGTTTCTGTCCTGGTCTGCCTCCAAGTACCAGAGAACCAGGAGCACGGATGTCTGAGGGCAGGAGAAGATGGATGTCTCAGCTCAAGCAGAGAGAAAACAAGTTTGCCCTTCACCATTTTGTCCCTTGAGGCCCTAACAGAGGGGATGATGTCCACTCACACTGGGGATGCCATCTGCTCAGTCCACCAATTCAAATGCTAACCTTTTCTGGAAACCCTATCGCAGAAGTAATGTTTTAGCAACATCTGGACGTCCCTTAGTTCTGTTACATTGACACATGAAATTAACTGTGACACAGATGGTGGTCCTGGGGGTTCTGACACTGGGGCAAGTGGGCCCAATTTCACTAGTCCCTGGACTAGATGGAGAAGTGGCTGAGCAGCCAAGGCTGCCAGCCTATGTTTGAGGGAAAGTGCCTAAAGGGTGGGGACACCAGGAGACACCCCCAGCTCCCTAGGGCAGTGCTGTGGGTGGGAGCCCTGGCCCTCACCTCCCTTGATTCCCTAGTCCCATCCTTTCCCTCTCAGCCTGTCCTTTCCCTTCCTTGGTCCAGGTTATGAATCCCAGCCACCTGTCAATTTCCTGGGGAGTTTGGTAAGATGAATGGACCCCAGAGCTGTACATGCCCTGACACTGGTGTTTTTTCCCAAGCCATTGCGGAGACTCCAGTGCTCAGCCAGTTGCTTCATTAACCCACATGCAGTTTCCTGCATCCACAACTGTCTGGTTTGGACAGGTGGCAGTGATGTGGGGGTTTCCCTCCTCCACCCTCTAACTTCTCTTCTCCATCTTCTTCCATCCACTTAGGAGCAGTTATTAAGAACTTCCTGCATGGCAGCCACTGATTAAGGCCCTGTGGGTGGGGATGTGTGTCAAACAGCACCGCTGCTGATGCCATGGAGCACGTATTCTGGTGGAGTGAGATTGATAGGATTAAATAAATGAATAAATGTGAAATACAGCAGATGCAGATGGATGGTGCTGTAAGAAAAGAAAACATGGAAGGAAGACAGTCATGAGGCTGGTGTTATTTTGGACAAACTGGGCAAGAAAAGTGGTCAGAAGGCATTGATAGAAGCCTGGGAACTGCAGGGTTGGGGTGTTCCATATGGCTCTGGGGAAGAGCATTCCTGTCAGAGGGACAGCATGTACACAGTTCTGAGGTAGGACCAGGCATGGCAGCAGCACCTGCTCTTTCTATTTCTTGTATTTCTGTTCTCATTGCAGTGTCCAGAAGCGGGGTTTTCTCTAAGGTCCCTGTGGAGCAGCTCTGAGTATGGGATGGACAAAGGTGGGTGTTCAGTTCTGTGGACCACCCTGGCTGTGGAGAATGGATTCCAGGACTGGGTAAAGCCATCTTGGGAGAGAAGGCAATGGAGGTGCTGGCAGGCAGCAGGGAGGTGCTGATTTGGAAGATTCATGTTTAGGAGGCAGAAGAGATGGAGTGACTCCAGGTTTCTGATCAGGTCTGTTGTTCAAGGCTCATGTGCTTTTGAGTTGCCTCTGGGATGCCCAGATGAAGCAGCCAAAAGAGGCTGGTGGAGGTCTGGGTGTGAGGACCAGATCTGAGAACTCCAAAAGAGAGTAAGGACATGGAGTGGGGTGTAGATGTAATTGCTTGGAGTGAGTACAGTAGGTGAGGCTCCCAGGTACCTGCCTTGAAGCCTGAAGGATGTTATTGGAAACAACCTTTCAGTGGGTTAACTAATCCAAAACAAATCCATTCATCCATCCATCTATCCATCCACCTATCCATCCTTCCATCTATCCACCCATCCATCTAATCATTTATCCATCTATCCACATTTTCTCGAAGTTAAGCATTAAGAATTTTTTGCCTATCCTGAGGAGCTATTTCCTTCTCTGTAACTGACACTTGCTCCCCTTTTCTCTTTGGCCACTAGAAAGATCAGAAACAACATATATTATGTAGTTAGTTATGCCCTATATAGATGAATTTCAATTCTATTTTCCCTGGCTTTGGCTTCACAATAAATACACAGTATATACATATTTATACATAGATATATATATTTTTTCTTAATCCTAATTGCTCAATCTAAGTGTACCATTTTATTTTATTTTTAATTTTTTTTTTATTTTTTAAGATTTTATTTATTTATTTGTCAGAGAGAGTGAGCACAGGCAGACAGAGCGGCAGGCAGAGGCAGAGGGAGAAGCAGACTCCCTGCTGAGCAAGGAGCCTGATGCGGGACTCGATCCCAGGACACTGGGATCATGACCTGAGCCGAAGGCAGCCGCTTAAGCAACTGAGCCACCCAGGCATCCCTAAGTGTACCATTTTAAAGTATGAATTTTCTATGAGAAATCTTTAATGTTGTGTTTAACATTGAAGTATGAATTTTCTATGAGAAATATTTTACAATAAAATATTTATATAGTTTAGAGAATCTCCATTTGAAGTGGATAGGATTTGGCCAGATATTAAGCAGCATGCTAATTTTTAGTAAGGAAATTTAGGTTTTAGTGGTTAATCCAGAGAGGGATTGGGGAGGGGGAGGGAAAAAAAAAACAAATATATTGATGGACATAATGGGTATGGACCAATATAAAAGACTGCACTTTCCAATGTTGTCTGAATGAGTCTCTCACATGCATCAATACTATTAGTAGCAATCATCCTTATAATTAAAATAATAATTACATTTATAAAATATCATCCTTGATTTAAAGTATGTCCTAGATTTATATGGCCTTTTCAAGTTAAAGTGATTTCATGCTTATTGTCTTATAGGTTTCTGTCCACTCAAGGTGCCTGTATCTCTATTAATAATTCAAAACCACTTTTGGTGGTGGTAGTGGAGGGGATGTAAATTCTGCTGATGTATGGGATTAGGAAACAGCATTTGATGGTGGTGTAGGTTCGAATTCAAAGTGGCTTTAACCTTCCTGTGTTTTTGGCGTGTACAACTTGCTGTCAGTGCAAGGTTGTTGGGCTCATGTAATAGCAGGCATAAGACATGGCCTGTAAATTCATGCAACAACTATTTCCTGGGTGCCTTCGCCCTGTCCAGGTACTATGTTGGTCTTTGGGAACAAGCACTGAATCTCAGTGAATCCCCTTTTTCATCTGTGAAATATGTTAATATCCTTTATACTCAGGTGACTTCTTTGTCTGGAGTTCTCAAAAGGCTCCTGGAGTGCTGATTAAAAGCAGTTACAGAATATCAACCTCTAGCGGTGGGTTTAGGAGTTCACATTGAAAATAAGTTCAGAATGTGCCACCCAAGAAGGGTTAGAGCCAGGAACCATTTCCTGCCTCACATACTTCCTAATCAATTAGTGAGAGGATGTAGGAGAGTTTTTATAAACAAGTCTGGTGGGCAGAGATGTGGAGATCCAGTTCCCTTTACCTGTCCCTGGGTCCTGAGGAATGTAAGATGAGAAATAAAGAGGTCAGTCCTTAAGGGATTCAGTCTGTAGAAGTCACTGATAGGAGGCAGTGGGGGTGGGTGTGTGGTTGTCAATGGAGGCAGAGAAGGCAGGGTTTCACAATGTGTCATCCACAGGAGGTATCTCTCAAAACAAAGGTTGCGATATGGTTCTGAGACAAAAGAGGCACCTCTTCTTACTCCTCTTGTAAGTATAGCCCCAAATCCCGATATTATGTGTAAAACAAACATAAGAATGTTCTGAAGGTGGAGAAAAGGCAGACTGATAGGGTCCTTGAAGACCAACATGGTGGTGAGTTCCTGGGTTTTCTTTTCTCTTCATATGTCCTGGAGTGGGGACTGGGTGCTGGAGAAACTAGCAGCCCAGAAATACTGATGGGTACAGACAAAAAGCTCTAAGAAAATCCTACTCTTCTAGCTAAAGGACCAGAAATGAACAACCTAGCAAGAAAGAAAACTTTTAGACATTAACTCTCTATCCCAGTGAAACAGCACAGGAAAAACTGGGGAGCCTTAACTTCTGCACACAATAGCTACAAGATGCCCCTCTTGTCCTCCCATCCCTTGAGTATTAGTACAGGCAGTGGGGACCTGGACTTCCACCTCCACCTGGTGGTAATCAGGTAGTATTCCTATCTTAATCACTGGCACAATGTCAGAGGAGAGCTATAAAACAGAGAATTTAATAACTTCCAGAGTCTTATAGCAAAATTCTGAAATGTGCAGGATATAATTTAAAAACACTTTTCATACCAAGAATCAGAAACATCACAGCTTGAATGAGAAAAGACAATCAACAGATGCCATTGCTGAGATGACAAAAATGTTGGAATTATTGGACAAAGATGTTGGAATTATTGGATGTTGGACAATAATTTTTAAGGCAGCCATTATAAAATTCTTGGCAAATAATTACAAACATGCTTGAAGCAAGTAAAAAAAAATAAGAAACTCTCAGCAAAGAAATAGTAGACAGAACCAAATGGATATTTTGGAATGAAAAATACAGTAACTGAAATAAAAAACCTCAGTGAATGGACTCAATATCAGAATAGAATCTACAAAGGAGGAAATTGGTAAACTTAAAGACAGAACAATAGAAATTGGTCAACTTGAACAATAGAGAAAAAATGAAAAAAATGAACAATCAAGGACATAGTAGACTTGGACAAATGATCTAATACTTGTGTGTCCTCAGCATTTCAGAAAGAAAGAAAAAAGATAGCAAGGCTGAAAAAAGTATTTGAAGAAATTAGTACCTTAAAAACCCCCACATTTGGCAAAAGACATTAACAGAGATTTTGAGAAGTTGGACAAAAATTCAAACAAGATTGTGATGCTCAATTTTATGTGTCAAGTTGACTGGGCTAAGGGATGACCACAGGGTTGGTAAAACATTATTTTTAGGTGAGTCTGTGAGAGCATTTCTTGCAAAGATTAGTATTTGAATTTGTAGACTGACTAAGGAAGACCACCTTCTTCAGTGCACATGGGCATCATCCAATTCTTTGAAGGAATAAATAGAACAAAAATGTGGAAGAAGGGACAATGTGCTCTCTGGTTGAGCTGGGAGGACATTGATATCCTCTGCCTCAGATATCAACTTTCGTGGCTTTTGGGCTTTCAAGTTTGGTGTGGGTTTTTTTTTTTTTTAAGATTTTATTTATTTATTTATTTGAGAGAAAAAGAGAGAGAGAAGGAGAGAAAGAGAGAGAGAGAGAATGAGTAAGGGAAGCGTCAGAGGGAGAGGGAGAAGCAGACTCCCTGATGAGCAGGGAACTGGAAATGGGGTTTGATCCCAGGATCCCAGGATCATGACCTGAGCTGAAGGCAGACACTTAACCAATTGAGCCATCCTTGTCTGGAACTTTCACCATCAGTTTCACCCCTGCTTCTCAGGCTTTCAGGCTTGGGTTGGGACTATACAATGAGTTTTCCTGGACCTCCAGCTTGCAGATGGCAGATTGGGGGACTTCTTAGCCCCCATAACTGCATGAGACAATCTCTTATAAGAATTCTATTTCCATATGTCAAGATATCTATATGTTGTTTCTATTTCTTTGTAGAAACCTAATACTTACATAAATTCATGCCATAATACATTATAATCAAACTCTTAAAAACTAAAGACAAAGACAAAATCTTTAAAGTAACCAGAGAGAAATGACACCGTATTTGTAGGAGAAAATCAATTAAAACAATGCTATATTTCTCACTAGAAGCCATGAAGACCAGAAGAAAGTAATGACACCTTTTAAATGCTGAAAAAAAGAGAACTGTTAATCCACAATTCTATATCCAGTGAAAATTACCTTCAGGAATGAATGGGAAATCAAGACATTCTCAGATGGAGGAAAAAGTAAGAGAATCCATTACCAGCATGCTTACTCTAAAAGAGTGGCCAAAAGAGTTATCTAAACAGAAATAAAAATGGCAGAAGAACCAATCTGAAACATCAGGAAGAAAGAACAACTGGAAGAGCAAAAATACTCTGAGAAACAAACTGAGGATTTTGGAGATGAGGGTGGTGGGGGGGTGGGTGAGCCTGGTGGCAGGTATTTAGAAGGGCACATATTGCATGCAGCACTGAGTGTGGTGCATAAACAATGAATCTTGGAACACTGAAAAAATAAAATAAAATAAAATAAATACTGGTAAATGTAATAGACTTTTCTTCATTTTTCCATTTCTAAATTACATTTGATGGTTGAAATAAAATTATAATATTATCTGATATAATTCTCAAGTATGTAGAAAGAATATTTAAGACAATTCATTACAGGCAGGTGTGCCGGTGTGGCTCAGTGGGTTAAAGCCTCTGCCTTCGGCTCAGGTCATGATCCCAGGGTCCTGGGATTGAGCCCTGCATCTGGAGCTCTGCTCAGCAGGGAGCCTTCTTCCTCTGCTCTTTCTCTCTCTGCCTGCCTCTCTGCCTACTTGTGATCTCTGCCTGTCAAATAAATAAATAAAATCTTAAAAAAAGACAATTCTATTATAAACGGGGGAAGGTGAAAGGATTTAAATGGAGATAAAATTTCTACATTTTATTTGGATTTGGTAAAATACTGACCAGTGGATTGATAAGTTATGTATGTACAATTTAATACATAGGGCAACTATTAAAATCTATCCAAATACACACACTCAAAACACTACACATATATACCAAAGTAGAATTCTAAAGAAGATCAAAGAAGCCATAAAGGAAACAAAAAATGAAATTAAAAGGAGAACAACAGAAAACAAAAATTAAAAAGCTAGATTTAAGTCCTACAGTAAGTAATGATTACACTAAATGTGAATGGTCTAAATATACCAATTAAAAGACAGAGATTGACAGAGTGACTTTAAAAATGACCCAAATAATGTGGTCTACAAGAAACTCACTTCAAATATGATATAAGTGAGTTGAAAGTAAAAGAATGGAAAAAAAGATAAACTATGCAAACATCAATCTAAAGAAAGTATGATTGGCTACATTAATATAAGATAAAGTCAACTTTAGAGCAAAGAACATTATCAACCATTACATTACATAATGATAAAAAGGTCAATCCGTCAAGAAAAAATAGCAACCCTAAGTGTGTATACATAAAGAAACAGAGGTAAAATATATGTGAGGCAAAATTTATAGAACTGAGAAGAAAAATCCTCAATTATGGTTGGAGACTTTAACACTCCTCTCTCAACAATTGATAGAATATTTAGACGGAAAATTAATCTGAAATATTTTGGTAACACCATCAGCCAAGAATATAAAATTGGCATTTATGGAATATTTTTACCTAATGGCAGTAATGTGTACATTTTCTTCATGTGCTCATGGAAAATTTACAGGATAGCCATAAAAAAACTTTAACAAATTTCAAACAAATTATACAGAGTATGTTATCTGATCACATGGAATCAAGCTAGAATTGATTAACAAAAAGATAACAGGAAAATATCTAAAAATCTTAGAAACTAAAAAACCCACTTACAAATAAATCATGGATCAAAAGCAAATAAAAATACATTGAACTGAGTGAAATAAAAATACAATATTTCAAAATTCATGGGGCAAAGCTTAAGTAGTGCTGAGAGAAAAATATATAGCACTAAATATTTACACTAGAAAAAAGGAAATATCTCAACTTAATATTCTAAATTCTCACCTTAAGAAACTAGAGAAAAAAAGAGCAAAACAAACCCGAAGTAAGTATAAAGAGGTAAACAATGAAGAGTAGAGCAGGAATCTACACAACTGGAAACAACTAAGAAAATCAAAGGAAAATAAAGCTGGATCTTTGAAAAATCAATAAAATAGACAAACCTCTAGCAATACTGACAAGGAAAAAAAGAGAGGAGATATAAGTTTTCAGTGCCATGAGTGCAACAGAGGATATCTTTACAGAACATTGAGATATCAAAATGTTATGGGAATACTGCAAACAACTCTGCAGACATAAATTTGACAACTGAAATGATATGGACCAATTTCTCAAAGCACAAACTTCCATAACTCATCCAATGTACAGTAATAATTTGACTTACTATATGATTATTAAAAAATTAAATTTTTAATTAAAAATATGTTCCCTGAGAGTCTCCATAATCAGATGATTTCACTGGAGAATTCTATCAAACATTTAAAAAAGAATTAACATCAATTCCTCACAATCTCTTCCTGAAGATAGAAGGGAAACAGGTCCCAATTTACTGAATGAGGCTAATTTATTCTGATGCCCGAACTAGACAAAAACAGTAAAAAAAAAAAAAAAAAAGATGATGAAGAAGAAAAAAAACTAAAGTTAAATACCCCTCATGATTATAAATGCAAGAAAATTTAACAAAATATTAGCAAGTAAAATTCAGCAATGTGTAAAAAGAATATCCATATCATACCAAGTGGGGTATATTTCAAAGATACAAGGCTTGTTCAATGTTTGAAAATGAGATCCATCATATTGACAGAATAAAGAAGAAAAATCATAGAATTATATCAATTATTGCATAAAAGACATCTGACACATATTAATGGTAAAAACTATCAGAAACCAGGGATAGGGTGGGGCTTCCTATACTTGATAAAGAGCATCTACAAAAATTCTATAGCTTATATCATTCTTAATACTGAATAATTGAATGCTTTCTTCTTAGATCAAAGCACGGATATTCACCCTCATTCCTCTTATTCATCATTGTACTGGAAATCTTTGCTAATGCAATATGAAGAAAAGGAGATAAAGGTTATCAATCAGGAAGGAAGAAGCAAAATTATTACTATATGCAGATGATATGATGGTTTACATAGAAAAATCCCCAAGGAATTTACCAAAAACTCTTAGAACTAATAAGTGGGTTTAGCAAGCTTGCAGGATATGAGGTCAATATACAAAAATCTATATATTTATATAAACTAGCAGTACACATGTGGTAGTTAAAATTAAAAACATAACACCATTTATAATTACCTAAGAAAATGAAATACTGAGGTATAACAAAATATGTACAGAACTTATATGGTGAAAACTGTAAAAATGCTGAGGAAAGAAACCAAAGAAGATATAAGTGAATAGAGAGACATACCATTTTTCATAGAATGGAAAATTCATCATTTCTAAGATGCCAGTTCCATCCAAAATCATATATAGATTTAACACAATTCATACTAAAGTTCCAAAGAAATATTTTTATAAATATAGACAAGATTATTCTAAAATTTATATGGAAAGAGAAAGGAACCAGAATAAATAATTTTTTTTAAAATAAGAGAGTAGGAAGAATCAGTTCATTTGATTTTAATATTTATTATGCTACAGTAAGCAAGGCAATGCGTTATTGGTGGAAGGATAAACACATGGATCAACAGAGCAAAATAGAGAACCCAGAAATAGCTCCACACAAGTATAGCAAAGTAATTTTTGACAAAGGTGCCTAAGGTATTCAATAGAACAAGAATAATCTTTTCAATAAATATTGCTGAAGAAATTGGATAGCTATAGACAGGGAAAAAAACCCTTCATGCCAAAATTAACTCTAAATGGATCATATGATTAAATGTAAAATATAGAAATATAAATCTTGTCAAAGAAGATATCAGTAGAAAATCTTTGGGATTTTGGCCTTGATGAGGAGTTCTTAGATGTGACACCAATTGCATAATTCATAAAAGAAAAAAATGATAACTAGGACCATATCAAAATTAAAAAAAAATGTTCTGTGACAAATCATGTAAAGGAAGATGAAAGGGCAAGCTGCAGACTGAGAAAAAAATTGCAAACCACATATCTGACAAAGGACTCATGTCTAGACAGTTAAAGAATTCTTAAAACTCAACATTAAACAAATAATCCAGTCAGAAGATGGAGAAAGGACATGGAGAAACATTTCACTGAAGGGGATATACAGATTGCAAAGAAGCATATGGAACACTGTTTAGTACTATCGGCCAGTAGGAAATGCAAATTAAGACCTCACCCTGATGAGATCTAATTTCTAATCTATGTTCTACTATTGGAAGAGCTAAAATAAAAAAGTAATGACAATACTAAATGCTGATGAGGATGTGAAAAAACTGGATCTTGCATAATTGCTGGTGGAATGTGAAATGGTTTAGCTACTCTGGAAAATAATTTGTCAGTTTCTTAAAAAACTACAGAGCACTTATTCAGCAATTATTTTGTGCATTTAGTTAGATAAAGAAACATTTATATTCACCCAAAAGTCTGCACAGAATGTTCATAACATCTTTACATGTGATAGACGAAAACTGAGGACAACCTGAATGTCTTTCCATAGGTGAAGAGTTAAATGTGGTACATTCATCCTAGGAAGTATCTCTCAGCCATGCTAAGCAACAAATTACTGATATACTCAACGACTTTGATTGATTTTAAGGATATTTGACTGAATGACACAAGCCAATCTTAAAAGATTGCACACTGTGCGACTCCATTTATAGAGCATTCTCAGGATGACAAAATTATAGAGATTGAAATCAGATTCCTCATTGCCAGTTAGAGATTTGGGAGAGTGTGTGTGTGTGTGTCTGTGTGACTATAAAGGTTATACCACAAAGGAGATCTTTATGGAATAGTGCTGTATCTCAATTGTGGTGGATGTCATCTGAATCCACACATGAGATGAGAGGGCACGGAACTATATTCACACTTTATGACAGGGTCAGTTTTCTGGTTTTGATATTGTACTATTTGTGTGGAAAATGTAACTTATAGAAGACTTTGTGGAAGGGTACAGGAGACCTCACTGTATTGTTTTTGAAACTTCCTATAAATCTATAATTAATTTAAACATAAAAAGTTGAAAAACGGGACGCCTGGGTGGCTCAGTTGGTTGAGCGGCTGCCTTCGGCTCAGGTCATGATCCCAGCGTCCTGGGATCGAGTCCCGCATCGGGCTCCTTGCTCGGCGGGGAGCCTGCTTCTCTCTCTGCCTCTGCCTGCCACTCTGTCTGCCTGTGCTCATTCTCTCTGACAAATAAATAAAATCTTTAAAAAAAAAAAAGTTGAAAAACAAACAAACAAAAACAAAGGCTCTGAGTAAACCAACTAGGGTTTCTCCCCCAACATCATGTTCATTGAGGCTGGAGAAAGCCATACAAAATGAGAACTCACAATTACCAGGTGTTTTCTTTTAATTGGAAGGGTCTTGAAAATCACAAAAGGATGATGTAAGCATAGTAATAAGGATGTCCAAGCAAGGGTAGGAGAAAAGGTCCTGGAGCTTTGACGTGAACCAAGAAAACAACCAAGGAGCAGATGGGAAGGGTAAAATCCAAAGAAGGCTGACACTTTAGAGATACATATAACGTAAGCTTGCCTTGGGAGGTAAAAGTATGCTGGCTGGCCATAGAAGATGCAGGGGACCCCAGGGGCCACAGGCAGGTCATGCTTCAGCAGTGGAAGCCTCCTGGAAGCTGCTAGCCAGAGTAGGTCCATCCTGTGAACAGTCTCTTCCTATTCCTCAGGACCTGGCTTGTGCTGTGTGTTAGGAAGGGTCCCCAGCTCACTCCCCACTGAACCCTCTCCCATCAGAGGGAAACAAGGGGCAGGAAACACCCAACTGGTGAAATCCCTGCACAATAAGCTATACTTAGAATGCTTCATTTTGCCCTTGGGAGAACACAAGTTACATAAATGACCTAAAGAGACCTACAGAGTCACCAAAAAAGATGGGGAGAGCAAATCCTGGGTAAGGAGTAGACTTAATAAAAGGATGGACAATTTCTAAGAAATACATCTAATGCTATCATGTACATATGTTTTAACATTCATAAGAAAAGACTTAACAGACATGAACAGGTTGACTTGTCCCATTTCTATCCATGGATCTTTTAATATGCTCAGTAAAATAAAAATATTGACTAGAAAGAGACTAGTGTTGAAATACAACTGAATGAGGATATGGTTTTTAAGGTGCTTCACAAACTAAATTTTGCGAAATTTCATCCTATATCATTCACCCTATATATTGGCCACCATCACAACTCAACCCAAACAGCATTTGTGGTGTTCCCACCATTTATTTACATCTACTTCATCATCAGGAGAATAAGGTGTAAGGAGGACCCCCGGCTGGGAGTGGGAAAAACTGACTTAGACTCTGTGATGGGCAGTATCTGACAAGGCCCCCAGCATCCCATCTCCTCCTGGCAGTTACCTCCTGCTGACAAGTGGGCTGGACCCAATGTCTCAATTCTGACCCCTCGAATAAAAGAAATGACATGTTGTGCCTTTGACCTCGTTAGGGTTCTCTCCCTATAGCCTTCTAGGCCTTTACACTTGGGTGAAGAAAGCTGCCCCATCGGAAAGGCCCACATGGGAAGGAGCTGAAGGTGACCTACAACCAGCAACCAGCAGGAAACTGAGGTAGTTCAATAGGCAGTGAGGACCAAGCCTTGAGAGTGAGCTTGGAGGCAGCATTTCCCATCCAGCCTTGGGAGGACTGCTGCCCTTGACTGCAGACTATGAGTGACCCTGAGGTACCCAGCTGAGCTGGGCACTGACTCCTGACCCCCCAGGAGCCACAAGATAATAAATGTGTGTCATCTTAACTCACTGTTTGGGTATAATTCATTATGAGGCAATAGACAACTAATACATATTTTAAGACATTTATATAATACAACTGAAAAGTATACCTATGGTCAAGTGGCCAAATGCAAAACTATGACAAAAACCATGTCTACTAGTGTATACTCGCTGCTGTCTCCCAGTCTTGTTTATGCTCTTCCTGTCCTAGGGTGACACCTTAAATGTGGGTGGTAAGTATATCAACTATGTACCCTTCATCTATGAACCATCTATGTACCATATCACCTATATATGTATTCCTCTTCACATGTGCTCTCTGCAGGGACACAGATACTCCTCCCCTTGGATCTGCTGGACTTGTGACCATGGTGGAACTGATGGTATTTAATTTTCTTGGCTGGTCATACAAGGCATACAGGACAGTCTTTGCCTTGTTCTGCTGAGGTGCTCACTGGGGATCCAGCCACCACACTGTGAAGAAGAGAAGTAGTCACACAGGATGCCACACTCAGTGCTCCAGCCCCAGTCCCTGGTTGGCAGTCAACAGCCATCACTGCATATGGGATCCAGGAAGACTTCAGGGGTTCCTGCCCAGACTTTGAGGCCACAGGCTGATACGAAGAGGCACAGAGATAAGCTGTCCTTATGGGCAGATGTCATTATTATTTTAATTTGCTAAGTTTTGGAATGGTTTGTTATGCAGCAACAGGTAATCTTAACTCTGTGTGTGTGTGTGTGTATGTGTGTAAGTCTGGCTACCTGATGCCTGAAAATTCTGAAAGATCAGGACTCAGGCAGCAGATGTGATGAGTCCATGGAAGAACAAGCCATAAGGGGAGAAATATCTTGGGTCCCTTCCCTGGAGGCTGTCCCTGCTTCCTAGTCTGCTCTGGCCCCTGGATGCAAACCCTGCTCAGTAAAACAGGGCTGTGGTGGCCTGTAGTGAATATCCTCTCTGTAGACTTTGACGGGTGTCCCCCTGAGACAGGTCCTGAAGATGTGATTTCCTTGTCTCCATCTCTGAGGAGTTTTCTGTACCACATCCACCTGTATCTGTGGCACCCTGCTCCTTCTTCTGGCTCTGGGTTAAAGTCTTGCCAGATTCTGCAAATGTGCCCTGGAACCCTGGACATTTCAAACAGGATGCACTGGTGGTGAGTCACCTGTGAGCAGTGAGCAGAGAGAACATAACACTTATTTCACTCAAGTGTCAGGGCATGACTTGGGCTTAACAGTGGTAATGGAAGGAGTGGGATGACGGAGCACAAGATTGCTTAGAGAAGGGTGATAATGAAATTCAAGGTAACGGATCTGAGGGGGAACATAACAAAATCTTCCTTTTAGGAAACAGGAGGTGGGAGGGGAGAGTCGAAGTTCAGAGGAAAGCCCTAGATGTGTGGTCACGGCAACAGCAGCATGCAGATTGATACATGACAGAAAACTTTTTTAAGGAAAGAAATATGGAACACAATATTATCATTCATTCATTCATTCATTCAATCATTCATTTACTCATTCACAAACAGTTACTGAGTGCTGCTGTGTGCCCAACACCATTCCAGATACTGGGATATAAAAGTAAGCAGAGTCAACCTGATTTCTGCCATTACCAACATGTCACTCTTCTGGGGACCAGACACAGTACAAAGACTTTAGCAAATAGTTAAATTCAAATTTTGATAATTGTTATGAAAGGAAAATTTGGGGCTTGGATTTGGTTGGGATTGGGAAGGCTTCCGTGTGAGAGTGGCACTGATGCAGAAGGTGGAGGGAGGGGGCTCTTGCCACCATTTCAGCCTTTCCTCCCTCCCAAGGCTTTGGACATCAGGCTCTTCCCTCTGGCTTGCCCTCCAGATAGCATGTAGTCTGTGGCTTCAAAATGCAGAAACACATTTTCAGAGAGTTTTTGTAGCTTTATCAGCCAGGGATCTTAATTGTTGGCAAAAGAAACAGACTAGCTGTTTCAGGAAGTAAAGAGATTTATTTCAAAGACCTGAGGGACTCAAAATTACCAGGACAGCCCACAACCAGATTTAGGAGATGGGCTGGAATGAGGGAGGCTGGCAGCAGGACACACTGCAGAGCAGCTCAGAGAGGACCCTCCAGTGCAGCTGCTGCCCCTAAACCTGGACAAAACAGCGTGCCCCACACTTACACTGGGACTCAGGAATCACCCTGCTATCTCTCCCTCCTGGAAGCTGACTGCCTCTGCTGACCCTACAGTCTTCCCAGTGAGAATGACCTGAGGTCACTGGCTCTCTAGTCTAAGTGCTTGGGGTTCTGATTGGCTGGCGCAGCCACGTTTTCCCAAAGCAAGTCAAGTCCCTGGATCTCTAATTCTGCATCCCAGGTGGATGCTGCTTCTCACCCAGTCCGCAGAGTCGGGTTTATCTTCTGATGGGCAGCACCCATCCCTAAATGGCACCTTTCCACGCCAGGTGAATCCATGGCTGGCAGAGGCGGGAGTCTCATGTGCATGGCTCTAGACCCATTTGCTTTTCTGGTACCCCATAGAACTCTTTGGTGGGAGTGCGTTCCGCGGTGTGCACAGCAGGCTACACGTCTAATTTTGCACTGTAAAGTATACAAAGTGCATATATTTGAATGCAGAATTAGCTTGCCTATCAAATTAAAGAAGCTTTCAAAACTCCCTAGTTATCTATTGATTATGTGGTGAGAAAAGCACTCTCGCACTGTGGGAGGGAATAAATTGATCCAACATTTCTGGAGGGCAGTTTGACAAGTTGTATGGAAAGCCTTACAAATAAAGCCCTTGACTTAGTTTTATGCAGGCGGATGTAGCCTAAGGAAATAATTAGGGATGAGGACAAAGACCTACACTGATAACACAGGATCAAACACCCGCATACTGAAAAGGTTGTATCAGCTATAATTCATACATTTGACAGAAAACCGAACCCACTTATTAGCATAGGCAAGAAAACCGCATGTCTAGGGGTATGTTGGGCCTCAGGAATGGCTCAGTGCAGGGCTCCTCTGAAGTTATCAGGATCTGTTTCTACGTTTTTATCTCTCAGTGTCACTTCTTGTGTTTTGATTCTGATCCAAGGTAGCATTTCTTATGGTTGAGAGCCTTCCCAGGGTTCAAGTGTAGCAGCAAAGAGGGAAAATAATCTTTCCCACATTCTAAGATCAAGGCCCAATGCTCTCTCTGATTGGATGGGCTGAGGTCACATGATGATCCTGAGCCAGAAGAGGGGGTCCTCCACCTGCTGGGCTCTGCTGAGCTCCTCTTCCAGCCTGGTGGAGCGAGCCCTGCCCACTCACAAGCAGGCCTAGTTGGGGAGGAACATCTCCTAATAAAAGTTAGGACTGCTGTTGGAGAGAGGGAGCAAGAATTGTGGGGATCAAATTGAAACCTTAAACAACAAGGAGAAAATACGTTTAAGTATTTATGGCAGTAACATCTTGAAATGAGGTTGATTGACTTTAAGTTTTTGCTTTATATTTTTCAGTATAATCTGAAAAATAAGTATATCTTTTTAAAATCATGGAAAATCAGCGAAGAGAGGGCATGGTGGACATGGTGGTTGTCTTCCTGTAACTCTGTCCATCTCTGGGTGTAGAACAGCTCCTCTGTCCCTCCCTGCCGTGCCTGAGTCCATCCTTATACAGTGTTCCTCTTCTCTGCAGATCTGAACAATCAGGGTCAGGATCAGGACTTGGGTTTGGTGGCAGAGGGAGGGACTATTCTGTGACGTTGCATGCTGGTGGCTCCGAGGACACAGTGTACACTAAGTGGGGAAATAAATGGAGGCAGAAGGACCCTGCTGTAATCGTGCAGAAAGCCGTTATGAAAATCACACCTCTGTTGACCCTTCCATTGCAAGAGGCTGTACATCTTTTATTGTTTCAGCCAGTTCGAACTGCATTCTCTATTAAGTGAATCTGGTATAAATACTTGTTTATTTTGGGCCTATAATCACCCTATTTGAGTACAAAATTGGTCTGATGTTTAAAGAGACAAAAGGGAATCTTTTTCTGGCCTCCTAACTTTAGGGTGAATGTGAAGAACAGGGAAGGCCTGACTTGTCCAGAAAGCCTTCCCACCCTCTCTCTGCAAGGAGCCTTTTGGGAAGAAGCACCCCACTAGGGACAAGAGGGAGCAGAAGCAGGCAACCATGGACCCAGGACATGACACTAGCTAGTTCTGGGCCTGCTACAAGGACATTAGCCTCTTCTTTGCCTTAGGTTTTTCATCTGTAAGATGAAAAAAGATAAGAAAAAGTCAAATATGATGTGAAAGACAGTATGATTTTGCTTGGTAAGAACCAAACTAAATTAACCTAGCAGGAGTTTTAAAGCCAAAGCTGTATGAACCTTCTTCTGTATAGCAGACAGGCTCAGGTGGACCTCCTCTGGCTTCATCTCCAAAGGGCAAACCAATCTCAGGGTGAAGAGTTGTTTTTGCTCTTGCAAAATAAAGTTAAGGAAAATGGTTAAAGGACTATCCAGTAAAATGCTATAGAGGATAGAGCTACACAGAAGAAGCCACAAGAGTGACTATAAAATCTGGGCAGTCCTGGGAAGGTGGGAATCCCTGGTGATTCATTCTTGGGCTGGGTCTCCCATCTGCACTCAACTCCATAGAATGCTTTTTATTTATTTACTGTCTTGGCTGCCTCCTTGATCAGACCCTCACCCTTCAGAGGGCTATGTTGTCTGCTGCAATCCTTGCAGGATTGCAATCCTGCAATCCCAGGTCTCACAGAGTACCTGGGACAGAAAACGTCTGCTGAATGAAGGCATAGAGCTAAGTGATGTAGACCCCATGCCCATGTTCCTTCTCCTGCACATGTGGCAGGCAGGGTGGGTGTTCAGGTAAGGCAGAGGTTTATCCCTGCAGGCCTGGTTGCTCCAACAAGGTAGTGTTCAATTTCCTCTGTGATCCTTTGCTATGAGCAATATCTCCTCTGGACCGAAAGTCCTGCTAGGGTGGATTGGGGTTATAGTTCAATCTGACCATAAAACCACACATTAGGAAAGGTATCTGATCAATTAGTTCTAATTAATTATGAACAAAATGTGTCTCCAGCTGTGGGATGTGGTGTGTTTCCCCTTTGCTATAATTAGAAAAGTCTAGTGACTGTATAAAAAGAAAACATCTATGTGAAATAGGAAAGAGAGAAGTAGGTGTTTGGAATGTGTATCAAGTGGCAACTAGAATGTTGTAACCACTTCCTGTAGATGTGCAGTCAGCTCCTTGACCCCAAATATAGCTCTGTGATGCTGTTTGGGATGAATGGAAGCCTCATGTTCACAGCCTGGCTACTGTCCACAGCCACTACTCTCATAGTCCCTCCCTCATCCCACTCTCGCCACCCCCCTACCCCAGGTATGGGTAGTTGGCAAACGTTTGCTGCTTGGAGATGAGTGGGGTGGGACTAGCAGGCATAACAGGACCTTGTGACCCAGATAGTTCTGGTCATAGAGCTGCTGCCGCCGCTGAGGGGGTGCTAGTGCTCAGCCCCTGGGTTATAGCTATGACAGGACAGGGAGGTCATTCCCAGCAAGGGGGAGGGCAGGGGCTCCCTGGGGACTTCAGGTATCAAGAGAATCTATCACCCCGTCTGGGTCCTGCTTGCCTGTGTGTTGTGAAAAAGTAATGTTTTTGCTGCTAGGCACTTTCACAGACAAATTAAACCTGACTCATCTGTGCCTAGTGTTGTGGTGTTTAGGGCACTGCTGGGTGACTAGTAAAGATGCCAGAAGAGATATGGAGTTATGTGAAATGGGGCAGGACAAGAGTTCAGTTCAGAGTTCATCTCCCCTACTTTCTAGCTGTGTGACCATGGACAAGACACTCAATCCCTCTGAATCTCACTCTGCTCATCTGTAAAATGGAGCTTTGAATCCCAGTCTTGAGGTTACTGGGAGGCCCCATGGCATAGTGAACACTGTTAGCACATACTGTACAGGCGCTCATAAGTGGGAACTGCAGGTATATTTGTGATTGAACACAGAATGTCAAGGAATCTCCATTTCTAGGCTTTGCAGGGAATGGTTCTCAGTCCAGAAAGTTTCTTTATGTTTTTTCCTTTCAGAGAGAATGGTGATTAGTCACCCTCTCTAGACTGCTGCTTTGCTGGGTGGAGCAGGAGGCTGCTGTGATCCAGCAGCGAGAGAATTATGTGAAGGGGGAACTTTGAGCAAGTGCATCAGCAGAGACTGAGGGTTTCTGGGAGGGGACTCCAGGGCAGGGTCAGCCAGAGTCAGATCAGCCAGAGAAAGAAACCCTGAAACCCACCAGAATCTGACAATACAAGTGGCAAATCCTGACTGACAGGACAGAGGCAGGCACCTTGGTCCTACTGGCCAAGGGCTATTGCTGTGCTTTAATGAGGGAAAGAAATGCATGTAAACCCAATACAGGACTTGTTCCAGAGCATGCCTGTTGGCCCTATCAACCATCTGTCCATTTTTTTAGGTCTTATGCTTAGTATTAAATTAAAGAAACCCTCTAGGATGAGGGATGGGCTAGATTGGTGACGGGTATTAAGGAGGGCACTTGCTGTGATGAGCCCTGGGTATTGTATGTATATAGGTGATGAATCACTGAATTATACTCCAGAAACCAATATTGCACTGTATGTTAACTAAAAAAAAAAAAAAAAATTAAAGAAACCCTCCAGGTGTTGCTACCTCCCAACCTGTGTTCCTGGGGATACTTATTTGTAAGTGGTGCTAACAATGATGGAGAGAGTATTTTCTGATCACACAAGTCTGGGAAGATTCCTAATGACTCATGGCTAGTAAAGCCTCTGAAAGATCATGTTCAACGTGGCTAAACTTGATATAGCCCTGAGGTCCATGCAGAGTCCCCCACCCCGGGGCACCACACCACCCCTCAGCAGGAGAGGCAGGCTACCCTGCATGCAGGCAAGAAGCCTCCTCCCTGTGGAGTAAGGAGGATAGGAGGATGCATCTAATGGCCTGGTATCTGTGGTTGTCTGATAATTGGCCAGAGCTGACTGATTGCAGGTCAGTGACACACAGTATAGAAACCGAGTCTCTGGTGGAAGGGAGATGGAAGATCTCTGGGTTTCCACACATGTGCGGGAGTCAGTTAGTCAGCTGTAGAATTCCTCCTTGTGCCAGCTGCATTCTTCAGTCATTCATTCAGCAAACATTCACTATGTTTGAACAATGTACAAACCATAGGGCCAGGTCTGGATACTCAGAGCTGGGTGGGACTTGGGCACTTGTCATGAAGTATTCACAGTGTCTTGGGGGAGAGCAGAGAGGCAGTCATAATTATTAGCTTTTTGAGCACTTTTCTAAGTCAGGTATTGTGCTAGTGCCTTATACACATTATCCTATTTAACTTTGCTACAACTCTGTCACCTTCTCATGTTACAGAGGAAGGAACTGAGGCTCAGGGAGATTGAGTGGACTTCTCCATGCAACTACTGGGGGTAGAACTAGCACACCAAAGCTGGTGCCTGTAACCCTGTGTCTACAGCTTTCTTTCTTTCCCTTTTCCTTCTCCTTTTTCTCCTCCCCCTCCCCCTCCTCTCCTCCTCCCCCTTCTTCTTCTTCTTCCTCCTCCTCTTCTTCTTCTTCTACTCCCCTCCTCCTCCTCCTTCTTCTTTCTTTTTAAGTAGGCTCCAGACCAGGGTGCCTTCAGCTTAGGTCATGATCCCGGAGTCTTGGGATCGAGCCCCACATCGGGCGCTCTGCACAGCGGGGAGCCTGCTTCCTCTTCTCTCTCTTTCTCTCTGCCTGCCTCTCTGCCTACTTGTGATCTCTCTCTGTCAAATACATAAATAAAGTCTTATAAAAAAAAAAGTAGGCTCCACACCCAGTGTGGAGCTCAGCGTGGGACTTGAACTTATGATCCCGAGATCAAGACCTAAGCTAAAATCAAGAGTCAGACACTTAACTAACTGAGCCACCCAGGTCCCCCATACAGCTTTCTTAGAGTCAAAAGGGACAGGTGCTCAATACCAAACTCTAGGCAGTATAGTGGGGTAGGAAAGGCTGAAGGGGTCAGGAAAAGTTTCCAAGAAGAGACTTCCAAATATGTCCCTCTGTGCCTTCCCTCTGCCCTTCTTCCTTCCTTCTTTCCCTCCTTCCCTCCCTCCCTCCCTCTCTCCATTCTTCCTCCTTTCCTTCCTTTATACCTACCTTCCTTCCTACCTTTCTTCCCTTTTCCTTTCATTTAACCAATATTTAATAGCTATTATGTTCTAGGTGGGTACTGTTCTAGGCTCTGGGGATGTAACAGTAAACAATATTCTCTTAATATTAATGAGAAAGCCATATATTTTTTTTTTTTTTAGAAAAAGTAATTGAGGCTCTGGAAAGAGTATTTTTATTACACTCATTGTACACCTTGGGGTTCATGCCCTGTCCAGGTTGCCTCCTCAGGGTGTGGACTCTGTTTGTGTCTTCCCACCTTGATTATTACCACCTTGGAATATCCATTCCCTCTGCTCCCTCCAGGCCTTTACATTTGTCTCTCTCTGGAACATCTTTTACATACTTTAGAAGGATGATGGCTACAAGAAGATGGCCCTTGATATTTAGAATGAGTTATCTGTCCACCTATGCTGCCTAGAGAGGGTACCACAGGTGAGTGGATGAGGCCTTGTTTACCTCTGGGGATGTTGGAGATGCATCCATGAGACACCTCCAGATCTCCTTTCTTGAGAAGGACAGCTTTTTCCTTGAAGCCTGATGTGTCCCAGGAGCTCAGGCCCTGTCCTATGTCAGGCACTGTTCTACCCCCTCGCCTACAGGATGTTGCAACTCTGCAACCCTGGGAATCCCAAGGCTCCTCTTTTAACTTTTTTTTTAAATTTTTTATTTTTTTTTATTTAAGCTTTTTTTATTTAAACATATAATGTAAACCCACCCCCCTCTCCCAACCCCTCTCCCCCCCCACCCCCCTCCGTTTGTTTTATGACATTGAGTCTCTTTTGGTTTGTCTCCCTCCCGATCCCATCTTGTTTCATTTTTTCTTTTATTACCACCTTAACCCCGACCCCCGTTGCATCTCCACTTCCTCATATCAGGGAGATCATGTGATAGTTGTCTTTCTCCAGTTGACTTATTTCGCTAAGCATAATACGCCCTAGTTCCATCCATGTCGTCGCAAATGGTAAGATTTCATTTCTTTTGATGGCTGCATAGTATTCCATTGTGTATATATACCACTTCTTTTTTATCCATTCATCTGTTGATGGACATCTAGGTTCTTTCCATAACTTGGCTATTGTGGACATTGCTGCTATAAACATTCGGGTACACGTGCCCCTTTGGATCACTATGTTTGTATCTTTAGGGTAAATACCCAGTAGTGCAATTGCTGGGTCATAAGGTAGCTCAATTTTCAATTTTTTGAGGAACCTCCATGCTGTTTTCCAGAGTGGTTGCACCAGCTTGCATTCCCACCAACAGTGTAGGAGGGTTCCCTTTTCACCACATCCTCGCCAGCATCTGTCATTTCCTGACTTGTTCATTTTAGCCATTCTGACTGGTGTGAGGTGGTATCTCATTGTGGTTTTGATTTGTATTTCGCTGATGCCCAGTGATGTGGAGCACTTTTTCATGTGTCTGTTGGCCATCTGGATGTCTTCTTTGAAGAAATGTCTGTTCATGTCCTCTGCCGATTTCTTGATTGGATTATTTGTTCTTTGGGTGTTGAGTTTGCTAAGCTCTTTATAGATTTTGGATACTAGCCCTTTATTTGATATGTCGTTTGCAAATATCTTCTCCCATTCTGTCAGTTGTCTTTTGGTTTTGTTGACTGTTTCCTTTGCTGTGCAAAAGCTTTTGATCTTGATGAAGGCCCAATAGTTCATTTTTTCCCTTGCTTCCCTTGCCTTTGGCATTGTTCCTAGGAAGAAGTTGCTGTGGCTGGGGTCGAAGAGGTTGCTGCCTGTGTTCTCCTCAAGGATTTTGATGGATTCCTTTCTCACGTTGAGGTCCTTCATCCATTTTGAGTCTATTTTTGTGTGTGGTGTAAGGAAATGGTCCAATTTCATTTTTCTGCATGTGGCTGTCCAATTTTCCCAACACCATTTGTTGAAGAGGCTGTCTTTTTTCTATTGGATATTCTTTCCTGCTTTGTCGAAGATTAGTTGACCATAGTGTTGAGGGTCTATTTCTGGGCTCTTTATTCTGTTCCATTGATCTATGTGTCTGTTTTTGTGCCAGTACCATACTGTCTTGATGATGACAGCTTTGTAGTAGAGCTTGAAGTCTGGAATTGTGATGCCACCAACTTTGGCTTTCTTTTTCAATATTCCTTTGGCCATTCGAGGTCTTTTCTGGTTCCATATAAATTTTAGGATGATTTGTTCCATTTCTTTGAAAAAATTGGATGGGATTTTGATAGGCATTGCATTAAATGTGTAGATAGCTTTAGGTAGCATAGACATTTTCACAATATTTATTCTTCCAATCCATGAGCATGGAACATTTTTCCATTTCTTTGTGACTTCCTCAATTTCTTTCATGAGTACTTTATAGTTTTCTGAGTATAGATTCTTTGCCTCTCTGGTGAGGTTTACTCCTAGGTATCTTATGGTTTTGGGTGTAATTGTAAATGGGATTGACTCCTTAATTTCTCTTTCTTCTGTCTTGTTGTTGGTGTAAAGAAATGCAACTGATTTCTGTGCATTGATTTTATATCCTGACACTTTACTGAATTCCTGTACAAGCTCTAGCAGTTTTGGAGTGGAGCCTTTTGGGTTTTCCACATATAGTATCATATCATCTGCAAAGAGCGATAGTTTGACGTCTTCCTTGCCGATTTGGACGCCTTTAATTTCTTTTTGTTGTCTGATTGCTGAGGCTAGGACTTCTAGTACTATGTTGAATAGCAGTGGTGATAGCGGACATCCCTGCCGTGTTCCTGACCTTAACGGAAAAGTTCTCAGTTTTTCTCCACTGAGAATGATACTTGCAGTGGGTTTTTCATAGATGGCTTTGATAATATTGAGGTATGTGGCCTCTATCCCTACACTTTGAAGAGTTTTGATTAGGAAGGGATGTTGCACTTTGTCAAATGCTTTTTCAGCATCTATTGAGAGTATCATATGGTTCTTGTTCTTTCTGTTGTCAATGTATTGTATCACATTGATTGATTTGCGGATGTTGAACCAACCTTGCTGCCCTGGAATAAATCCCACTTAGTCGTGGTGAATAATCCTTTTAATGTACTGTTGGATCCTATTGGCTAGTATTTTGGTGAGAATTTTAGCATCTGTGTTCATCAAGGATATTGGTCTGTAATTCTCTTTTTTGATGGGATCCTTGTCTGGTTTGGGGATCAAGGTGATGCTGGCCTCATAAAAGGTGTTTGGAAGTTTTCCTTCCATTTCTATTTTTTGGAACAATTTCAGGAGAATAGGAATTAATCCTTCTTTAAATGTTTGGTAGAATTCCCCTGGGAAGCCATCTGGCCCTGGGCTTTTGTTTGGAGATTTTTGATGACTGTTTCAATCTCCTTACTGGTTATGGGCCTATTCAGGTTTTCTATTTCTTCCTGGTTCAGTTTTGGCAGTTTATATGTCTCTAGGAAAGCATCCATTTCTTCCAGATTGTCGAATTTGTTGGCATAGAGTTGTTCATAATATGTTCTTATGATTGTTTGTATTTCTTTGGTGTTGGTTGTGATCT
>ML110801.1:31590-53587 GCA_003697995.1 Taxidea taxus jeffersonii
TTTGGATGACTGTTTCAATCTCCTTACTGGTTATGGGCCTATTCAGGTTTTCTATTTCTTCCTGGTTCAGTTTTGGCAGTTTATATGTCTCTAGGAAAGCATCCATTTCTTCCAGATTGTCAAATTTGTTGGCATAGAGTTGCTCATAATATGTTCTTATGATTGTTTGTATTTCTTTGGTGTTGGTTGTGATCTGTCCTCTTTCATTCATGATTTTATTTATTTGGGTCCTTTCTCTTTTCTTTTGGATAAGTCTGGCCAGGGGGTTATCAATCTTATTAATTCTTTCAAAGAACAAGCTCCTAGTTTCATTGATTTGTTCTATTGTTTTTTTGGTTTCTATTTCATTGATTTCTGCTTTGATCTTTATTATTTCTCTTCTCCTGCTGGGTTTAGGCTTTCTTTGTTGTTCTTTCTCCAGCTCCTTTAGGGTGTAAGGTTAGGTTGTGTATTTGAGACCTTTCCTGTTTCTTGAGATAGGCTTGTATCGCTATATATTTTCCTGTCAGGCCTGCCTTTGCTGCGTCCCACAGATTTTGGACCATTGTGTTTTCATTATCATTTGTTTCCATGGTTTTTTTCAATTCTTCTTTAATTTCCTGGTTGACCCATTCATTCTTTAGAAGGATGCTGTTGAGTCTCCATGTATTTGTGCTCTTTCCACATTTCCTCTTGTGATTGAGTTCTAGCTTCAGAGCACTGTGGTCTGAAAATATTCAGGGAATGATCCCAGGCTTTTGATAACGATTGAGACCTGATTTATGACCCAGTATGTGACCTATTCTGGAGAATGTTCCATGGGCACTAGAGAAGAATGTGTATTCTGTTGCTTTGGGATGGAATGTTCTGAATATATCTGTGATGTCGATCTGGTCCAGTGTGTCATTTAAGACCTTTATTTCCTTGTTGATCTTTTGCTTGGATGATCTGTCCATTTCAGTGAGGGGTGTGTTAAAGTCTCCTACTATTATTGTATTCTTGTCAATGTGTTTCTTTGATTTTGTTATTAATTGGTTTATATAGTTATAGATATTTAAAATTGTTAGATCTTCTTGTTGGACAGACCCTTTGAGTATAATACAGTGTCCTTCCTCATCTCTTATTATAGTCTTTGGCTTAAAATCTAATTGATCTGATATAAGGATTGCCACCCCAGCTTTCTTCTGATGTCCATTAGCATGGTAAATTGTTTTCCACCTCCTCACTTTCAATCTGGAGGTGTCTTCAGGTCTAAAATGATTTTCTTGTAGGCAGCATATGGATGGGTTTTGTTTTTTTATCCATTGTGAAACCCTGTGTCTTTTGATTGGGGCATTTAGCCCATTTACGTTCAGGGTAACTATTGAGAGATATGAATTTAGTGCCATTGTATTGCCTGTAAGGTGACTGTTACTGTATATTGTCTCTGTTCCTTTCTGGTAATACTTTTAGGGTCTCTCTTTGCTTAGAGGACCCTTTTCAATATTTCCTGTAGAGCTGGTTTGGTGTTTACAAATTCTTTCATTTTTTGTTTGTCCTGGAAGCTTTTTATCTCTCCTTCTATTTTCAATGATAACCTAGCTGGATAAAGTATTCTTGCCTGCATGTTTTTCTCGTTTAGTGCTCTGAATAAACCATGCCAGTTCTTTCTGGCCTGCCAGGTCTCTGTGGATAAGTCTGCTGCCAATCTAATATTTTTACTATTGTATGTTACAGACTTCTTGTCCCGTGCTGCTTTCAGGATTTTCTCTTTGTCGCTAAGACTTGTAAATTTTACTAATAGATGGCAGGGTGTGGACTGATTCCTATTGATTTTGAGGGGTGTTCTCTGCACCTCCTGGGTTTTGATGCTTGTTCCCCTTGCTATATTAGGGAAATTCTCTACTATAATCCTCTCCAGTATACCTTCTGCTCCTATATCTCTTTCCTCTTTTTCTGGAATCCCAATTATTCTAATGTTTTGTCTTATGGTATCACTTATCTCTCGAATTCTCCCCTCGTGGTCCAGTAGTTGTTTGTCTCTCTTTTGCTCAGCTTCTTTATTCTCTGTCATTTGGTCTTCTATATCACTAATTCTTTCTTCTGCCTCATTTATCCTAGCAGTAAGAGCCTCCATTTTTGATTGCACCTCATTAATAGCTTTTTTTATTTCAACTTGATTAGATTTTAGTTCTTTTATTTCTCCAGAAAGGGCTTTTATTTCTCCAGACAGGTTTTCTCTAATATCTTCCATGCCTTTTTCAAGATGGCTAGAACCTTGAGAATTGTCGTCCTGAATTCCAGATCTGACATATTACCATTGTCTGTATTGATTAAGTCCCTAGCCTTTGGTCCTGCCTCCTGTTCTTTTTTTCTGTGGTGAGTTTTTCCGCCTTGTCATTTTGTCCAGATAAGAATCCGCTGTTTTCCTTGTTAAGTGAACTTGGTCTTGGCTGGATTTCTTTGATCTTCTGGGGGAGGGGCCTGTTGTAGTGATTCTCAAGTGTCTCTGCCCCAGGTGGAATTCCACCGCCCTTATCAGGGGCCGGGCTAAGTAATCCTCTCAGGTTCGCTTTCAGGAGCTTTTGTTCCCTGAACGCTTTCCGTAGAGTTCCAGAGGACGGGAATGAAAATGGCGGCCTCCCAATCTCCGGTTCTGAGGAGCCGAGAGCTAGGGGCCCCAGTCTTCTGTGCGCCTTCAGAGAAAAGCATTTAATCACTCCCGTCTCCCCAGCCTCCGTTTGCGCTCGGATACCGCGCTCTGAGAAAATTGTGCGTAATCAGTCCCGTCTCACTGGCTTCTGGGAGCGCTCTGAGCTCACCCAGCCTGTGACCAATCGTCTTTGTCTCTGGCAGAGTCCCACCTGGAGTCCCCGAACCCTGTAGATCCCTGAGCTCTCCCAGGTCGGAGTCTCCCCGGATCTTGTGGGGACCCCTCGCACAGAGCACCGGCCCATGTCACAGAGCACTGGTCCTTGTCACAGACCACGGCTCTAGGAGACTTCGGCTCTGTCTCTGCAGCCGTTATCCCTGCTCTAATATCTGTGAGCTCTGCGACACTCAGATACCCCCATCCTTCTGTGACCTTGTGGGACCTGAGTCCACGCTGTCCCCGCGAGGTCTTCACCCCAGTTTAGCCTCTGGAGTGATGTCCCTCCCTGGAGCCGACTTTTAAAAGTTCTGATTTTGTGCTCCGCCACTTGCCGGGAGCCGGCCCCTCCCCCTGGGGTCTATCTTCCCGTCGTGTTGGATTCACTTCTCCGCTGGTCCTACCTTTTAGAAAGTGGTCGATTTTCTGTTTCTATAATTGTTGTTTTTCTTCTCTTCAATCTCCTGTTGGATTCGTAGGTATTTGGAATGGTTTGATAGGCTATCTAGCTGATCTCCTGCTGCCTGATGTCTCAGCCTGCTACTTCTCCGCCATCTTGACTCCTCCCCCCCTCTTTTAACTTTTTACAAATGTTTCTCCTTCTGTGCATCTGGCACTTTCTTACTGCCTACCTAGATATTTTGTATTATTAAAGTAGATATGCCTTGAAATCTGAGAGGTGAAATCTAATGGAAGCTTACTTCTTGCTCAGATCTGCCTTGGGCAGGCAGGTCATTCGTCTGCTCTGGGCAGGCAGGCAGAGACCCAGACTCTTCCCAGCCTCTGCTACAATCCTCATGGACCTGGGATCTTCTATATTCAGTTATAAATGACTTTCTTTGGAACCCAGGGGTGACATCTCTAATAATTCAAACTCTTACTTCACAACTTTTATTTTAGATTGTATTGTTATTACTATCATTATTATTATTGTATACCCAGGAAATAAACTAAGCCACCCTGAGGAGAGATACATTTGGAGGCCAGGTGTTTCATCTTCTGGATGCTTAGAAGAGCTGGCTCAGCCAATGTGTGAAGATTTGTTTTATTTTTTAACCTTGCTGGGCTGGAGTGCGAGATATTTGCTCTACTATGTCTAGATGTAACCTGGAAGGGTTTTTTTTTTTTTAAAATATTTTTATTAACACATAATGTATAATTTCCTACAGGGGTACAGGTCTGTAATCATCAGGCTTACACATTTCACAGCACTCACCATGGCCCATATGGAAGGATGTTTTTTGATGAGATTAACATTTAAATCAGTAGACTTTGAGTGAAGCTGATTACTGTCCATAATGTGATTGGGCCACACCCAATCAGTTGAAGGCCTTAAGAGAAAATAAAACAAAACAAAACTAATCTTTGAGTAAAAAGGAATTCTTCCAGCAAACTGACATTGAAATTGAATTTCAACACCAACTCTTCACTGGGTCTCCAGGATCCTTGCCCATCAGATTTTGAACTTGCCAATTCACAATTCTGTGAGCCAGTTCCTTGAAAGCTTAATCTCTTTGTCTGTTTCTGTCTCCTATCAGTTCTGTTTCTTTTGAAAGCACTGACTACTATAAGGTGGGAACTAGAATAAACTAATACTAGCCCCAAACCCCTATTTAACAAGGTCACTTCTCCACTGTTACATGGCGCCCAAAGCTAATCCCTGTCCACCTGATCCTATATAGAGAACAACACAGGGTAAGGCTTTCTCTTCATTATGATATTGGCCATGAAGCATGAAGACCATCCATGCTTGGCCTGATAATCTCTATTTTATGACTGCTCTGTGTGGCCCCAGTGGTGTGTGCTCTGGCCACTTAGTATAAGTTATGAGTTCATTACCAATAATGACAGGATTCAGCATCTATGATGTGCTGGCTACTTTTATGCTTGTTCTTTTATTTCTTTTTTTTAAAAAGTATTTTATTTATTTTTTAGAGAGAGAGAAAGCGCGAGCTCAGGCAGACAGAGTGGTAGACAGAGGCAGAGGGAGAAGCAGGCTCCCCGCCAAGCAAGGAGCCCAATGTGGGACTCGATCCCTGGACGCTGGGATCATGACCCGAGCCGAAGCAGCCGCTTAACCAACTGAGCCACCCAGGTGTCCCTGTTCTTTTATTTCATTGTCACAACTACACAGCAATGTAGTTCTTATATTCATCATTTTTTCAGATGAGAAAACTCTCAAAGAAGTTAGGTGGCTCCTTAAATATTGTATCACCACCCTTTGGGATCTCAGAGACTCAGGCCAGAGCTTTCCTTCCTCATTCTGTCTTCCATGATCTTCATTGGCTGTTTGAAGCTTGTGTGTTAGAAGCATTGTAATGGCAGACTTGACTTTAAGCCAAAGGGAAAGTAAGTCTTTTATGGTGGACAGATGCAGTGCTGGCTGGTGTGGAAAGAGTCTGGACAGTAGGTTCTTGGCCTCAGGAAATCTCATTTCATAGATAAGAACCTGTGTCCACATTAGCAATTCTGTCCTTCATCTTGTCTTGGTTGTTTTATTTTTTATCTTTCCAAAGGTTATTTATTTGAGAGAGAGAGAGAGAGAGAGAGAGAGAAGGGGAGAGAATGAATGGGAGGGGCAGAGGGAGAGAGAATCCTCAGCAAACTCAACACTGAGCCTGACACAGGGCTCAATCTCACAACCCTGAGCTGAAACCAAGAGTCAGGCACCCAACTGACTATGCCACCAAGGTGCCCTTTGGCTGTCTTAATACTGAAAAATAATTGAGGGAAGAGGGAAGGGCTTGCTTTTTTGGGGAGAGGGAGAGATCTTGGTCCTTCCTTTTTTAAAAATGAATTATTTATACTTATAATGGTTTTAGATTTCCAGAAAAGTCACAAAGATAGGAGAGAAAATTCCCATATACACCGCACACAGTTTTTAAGTAAGAACTTACTTAATATGGTACATTTGTCACAACTTATGAACCACTGTCATTACATTAATATTAATTGAAGTTTATGTGTCACTTCAATTCTTGGTTTTTCCTTAACATCCCTTTTCTTTTCCAGGATCTCACATTACATTTAGTCACTGAGTCTCCTTAGGCTCCTCTCCACTGTGACAGTTTCTTATACTTTTTCTGTATGTGATGAACTTGACAGGATTGAGGCATAATGGCAATATGTTTTGTATAATATCCCTCAGTTGGAATGTGTCTGATGTTTTCATCATGATTAGACTGGAGTTGTGGGTTTTGGGGAGGAAGACCACAGAGCTAGAGTGCCATTCTTACCACATCACATCAAGAGTAGATGCTGTCGACATAATATATCACTATTAAGGTTAACCTTGATCACTGGGCTGGGGTCATGTTTGTAAGGTTTCTTCTGTATAAGATGACTCTTGTTTTTTCCTCCCTTCCTTTTTATTTTTCGCAAAGAAGTCTCTGTGCACAGCTCATACTTAAGGAGTGGAGATTATGTTCCATACTCTTAAGGGTGGAGTATCCACACAAATTATTTGTAATTCTTGTTTGTGTGTTTATTTATTTATTTGTATTAGTATGGACATGGATATTTATTTTATATTTCGGATTATAATCCGATATTTTTTTACTTATTTGCTCAAATTTTTCCACCTTTGGACATTAGGAGCTCTTCAATTGGCCCTTTGACATAGCCCATCATTGTGTGTGTACCTATGTGTGTGTATTTTAACATTTTGTTGCTTTCTGATATTATGAGATTCTCCAGGCTTATCTTGTGTGTGTTTTTAAAAACATTTTATTTATTTATTTTAGAGAGAGTGAATGCACGCAAGAGAGAGGGAGAGAGAGCGCAAATGGGTGGGGGGACAGAGGGAGAGGGAAAAGCAGACTCCCTTTTGAGCTGGGATCCTGATGTGGGGCTTGATGCCAGGATCCTGGGATCATGACCTGAGCCAAAGGCATACGCTTAACTGACTGAGCCATCCAGGCATGCTGGCTCCAGGTTTATATGCCCTAGTCCTAGAATCGTCATTTCTTCAGGGATTCCTGGTTCATTTTATTGGAGGAAAATATTAGAAACCAAGATCCAGGTGCTGTGTATGCTCACTGTTACTGGGATAATTCTTCTAGGCTTTCTCAGCTGACAGTGCAAGGAAATACATATGTGTATCCTAACTCCTGTATATATGCATATGTCTATATTTTTATATATGTATCTATCTATCTATATTAAGCTAAACAGGAGTTTATGTTGATATCTCCAATTTTAATGCATTATCATATGGCTCATTCTAGCTGCCTCCCCTTGCTTCTTAATAACCTCCCATTCTAAAAGTGAGAAACCTGGCTCCAGCCATCCACTATCCATTTATTTTTTAAAAGATTTTATTTATTTATTTGACAGAGAGAGATCACAAGTAGGCAGAGAGGCAAGCAGAGAGAGAGGAAGGAAAGCAGGCTCCCTGCTGAGCAGAGAGCCCGATGTGGGGCTCCATCCCAGGACCCTGGGATCATGACCTGAGCTGAAGGAAGAGGCCTTAACCCACTGAGCCACCCAGGTGCCTCCCATTTACTTAATTTTTAATAAAACAACTCCACTATTTAGAGTATGGTCCATATGTACAGTTCCTTGCATTTATTCTTACAAACTCCACTCATTTCCATAGTTAACTTAGAGCAGCACTCTCTCATCATGAAGGAGAAACAACTTTCATGAGGTAGTTTTGTATATTTGTATTACAATTGGATTCTTTTGTCAGGGTCTGCATTCCATTCTGTGCCCTGACCTTTTTAATGATTTTTTTTTTTTTTTTTACAAATTTGTAGGGATTATGGTTTAACATCCATGTTTAAAGTTCTGTGGGTTTGGATGAATGCACAGTGTCATGTATCTACCATTAGATTATACAGAATAGTTTCATTGCCATGAAAAATCCTCTGTGCTTTGCCTACTCACCCACTGCCCCACCTTGATTAATTCCTGGCAACCACTTATCTGTTTACTGTCTATTAGTTTTATCTTTTCCATGATGTTATATAAACAGAAGCACACAGAAAGTATCATTTTCAGATTAGCTTCTTTCAGTTAGTAAAATGTATTTAAGATTCACTCGTATCTTTGCATACCTTTAATTTCTTGTGGGTTCATTACATGACTGAAGATAATTAGGCCCTCTCACTCTCAAAAATAATGTTCAAACAAGCATAAATGTTGCAAAATTGGTCCACTTCAGTGAAAGCTTCAGTCTTCACACTTCCACCTTAAGGTGTAGGTTACTTAGCAACCTCAACACTCATCATCGTGGTCCAGGGCAAAGCAACAAGCATGCCTGCTTCTACCACTAACACTCTGCTTTAGGCCTTTATAAGGAGAAGTGTGGGCTAACATTCACTTTCCATGGCATGCTGAGGGAGAGCTCAGAGACCTCAAGGAAGACCCTGGTCATCACTGACTATGTTAGCCAAACAAAGGGGAGGCTGTTTTGATGACTAGGTTGACTGTCCTTCTTCTGTGCCTTCACCTGGGTGAGTTCCTTCCTGAAATAATTTCACCCATTTATTCATTCAGTTATTTGTATGTCAAATGTTCATTATCTGTCACATATTGGCCACCAGAGGATTCATTGATGACCATATAGACATTGCTTCTAGGAGTCAGGTACTAGACTTTTTCACAATTGCAGTAAGGAGTAAGAACGGTTTTCAGGTTGGCATAGGAACAAAAAACTTTGTCTAAAGGCCCAGGAAGACTTTTTTGATCTACTGATATTTTGAAGGGTGAGAAAGGCCTGGCTTTGTGAAGAGGATGGAAAAAAATATTGCTTTTAAAATTTTACTTATAGGTGGGGGCCAAGATAGTGGAGGAGTAGGGGACCCTATTTCAACTGGTCCCCTGAATTGATCTGGATATCTACCAGACCATTCTGAAAACCCATGAAATCAGCTTGAGATGTTAGAAGGTAGAACAAGCAAGATGCACCTGTTTTATAAACATCGTATAGGTTCCTATAGGGACCTTAGTGTTGTCAACCTCTTGTTATTTCAGCCTGTCTTCTGGAGGAGGGACCTGTGACACTGTTACTAAGGCAACCCTGTTTGGGCAGAGTTCCATTTGAAATCAGGAACATAACGAGGATGCCCACTCTTGCCACTGTTGTTCAACATAGTACTAAAGTCCTAGCAATGGCAATCAGATAACAAAAAGAAATAAAATGTATTCAGATTGGCAAAGAAGAAGCTGAAGTCTCTCTTTGCAGATGACATGATACTTTATGTGGAAAACCAAAAGGACTCCACCCCAAATTACTAGAACTCATATAGTAATCCAATAATGTGGCGGGATACAAAATCAATGAGCAGAAATCAGTTGTTTTCTTATACACTAACAATGAAACTATAGAAAGAGATATTAGAGAATCAATTACATTTACAATAGCACCCAAAACCATAAGGTACCTTGGCATAAACCTAAGCAAAGAGCTAAAGGATCTATACCCTAGTAACTATAGAACACTGATGAAAGAAATTGAAGAAGACACAAAAAGATGGATAAACATTCCATGCTCATGGATCAGAACAATAAACATTATTAAAATGTGCATGCTGCTCAGAGCAATCTATACTTTCAATGCCATCCTGATCAAAATGCCATCGGCATTTTTCAAAGTGCAGGAAAAAACAATCCTAAAATTTGTATGGAACCAGAAAAGACTCCGAATTGCCAAGGAAATGTTGAAAAAGAAAAACAAAACTGGGGGCATGATGTTGCCTGATTTCAAGCTTTATTACAAACCTGTGATCACCAAGACAGCATGGTACTAGCACAAAAACAGACACATAGACCAATGGAACAGATTGGAGAGCCCAGATATGGACCTGCAACTCTATGGTCGAATAATCTTTGACAAAGCAGGACAAAATATCCAGTGGAAAAAAGTCCAAAATATTGGACATCTATATACAGAAGAATGAAACTTGACCATTGTCTTACACCATACAAAAAGATAAATTCAAAATGGATGAAAAACCTCAATGTGAGACAGTAATCCATCAAACTCCTAGAGGAGAACGTAGGCAGTAACTTCTTCGACATCGACCACAGCAATTCCTTTCAAGGAATGTCTTCAAAGGCAAAGGAAACAAAAGTGAAAATGAACTTTTGGGTTTTCATCAAGATCAAAAGCTTCTGCACAGCAAAGGAAATAGTAAAAAAAAGCAAAGAGGCAACCCACGGAATGGGAAAAGATATTTGCAAATGTCACTGCAGACAAAAGGTTGATAGCTAAGACCTAGAAAGAACTTGTCAAACTCAAAACCCAAAAATCAAATAATCAAGTCAAAAAATGGGCAGAAAAAATGAACAGACACTTCTCCAAAGAAGACATGGCTAACAGGCACATGAAAAAATGTTCATCATCATGAGCCATCAGGGAAATTCAAATCAAAACCACATTAAGATACTCCTTACACCAGTTAGAATGGCAAAAATTGACAAAGGAAGAAACAGCAAATGTGGAGAGGATGTGGAGAAAGGGGAACCCTCTACACTGTGGGAATGCAAGTTGGTGCAGCCACTTTGGAAAACAGTGTGGAAGTTCCTCAAAAAATTAACTATGACCTGGCAATTGCACTACTGGGTATTTACCCCAAAGATACAGATGTAGTGAAAAGAAGGGCCACATGCACCCCAGTGTTCATAGCAGCAATGTCCACAATAGCCAAACTGTGGAAGGAACTGAGATACCCTTCAACAGATGAATGGATAAAGAAGATGTGGTCCATATACACAATGGAATATTATTCAGCCATCAGAAAGGATGAATGCCCAGCTTTTGCATCAACATGGATGGGACTGGAAGAGATTATGCTGAGTGAAATAAGTCAAGCAGAGAAAGTTAGTTATCTATGGTTTCACTTACTTGTGGAACATAAGGAATAGCATGGAGGACATTAAGAGAAGGAAGGGAAAAATGAAGGGAGGGATTTGGAGGGGGATATGAACCATGAGAGACTGTGACTGTGACTGAGAAATAAACTGAGGGTTTTAGAGGAGAAGGAAGTGGAGGGATGGTTTGGCCCAGTGATGGGTATTAAGGAGGCCATGTATTGCATGGAGCACTGGGTATTATATGTAAAAAATGAATCTTGAAACACTACATCAAAAACTAATGACATACTCTATGGTTACTAACATAAAATAATAAAAATAATAACTTAAAAATAGATAAAAATAAAATTTAATTTATAATAAAAACAAAACAAAGCAGAACAAAAAAATAAAATTGTTAAACAAAAAGGAAAAAATATCTTATGCATAGAGAAATGTTGTGTAAAGGCCAGAAGGTAAGAGGACCCTTGGGTCTTTCAAGTAGCTGAAAGACATTTAGGATGATTGGGACACAGAATGAGTGAGAGAGAAGAAGGAAGTCAGAGGGGTCAGTCCAGGCCAGAGAATTCGGGGTCCATTTAAACCTTCCTAGTGATTTAGAGATTTTATTGTAAGGTTGAACAGAAACTTCTGAAGAGTTCAAGTAGTGATGTGGCCTGCTCAGATTGTGTTTCTGAAGGATCACATCATTATGGGGACTGGGTTGCAAGGCGGGAACCAGGAAGGGCATCTAGGAGGTCCTTGTTGGTGATGAAGAGTGGTGCCTTGCTTGCACTTTGGTACTTCTCTTTTTAATCCTATCCCACAGAGAAGAGCCACACCAGTGCTTTTCACCAATCCAAAACTCCTCTCTCTAACTTTTCTCCATGGTAAGATTGTCTTTTTGGCCCTTCTGAAAGATGCTGTTGGAGTTCAGCTGATAGGGTTCCTGTCAAGATCTGTTGGGATCATGCTAACAGTTCCATGGATGCTGATAGGAAAAAAAACAAAACCAAAACCCACTCCTGGACAAGAGATGCAAGATTATATTACTCAAAGTAACAGCAGACACCAGAGTGTGAGAATAATGTTGGTTTCTTTGCCTCCTAGTCCCATGGAGGATGCAATAGTCCTAGATCCATGTTATATAGGCAATGGGTTTGTGTTGCAGCTTAAGAGTCCGGGCTTTTTTGAACAAGTAGCATGCACTGCAACAAGCAGCAGTTGCATGGTAGTATGGTCATGCTTGTGGTTACTCTGACCTGTTTGGTGCCATGGAAATTGCCCAGAATTCAGAGACTGATCCACTCACTATGTAGCGTGTCACCCTCAGCAAGATAGCATGGATGTCAGGCCCATGGCAGACTGTCATTCCTAACTGACACATTTCATCAATCCACCCCCAAATTTTTATCTCCTAAAATCTCCAAGACATTCCTGACTTTTCAGCCTTGTTTTGCATGGGCTATCCTTGACCTGAAGTTCAAGTGACCATCTGAGCTAATCAGTAAGGCTGCTCCCAGCCACTGGCCAGCACACTACAACCAGAATGCAGTGGAGGAGGGGGGCATAGGAAAAACTATGCATCTGGGACTACACTTTCTCTCTTTGATCCATTGCCTATAACCATGACAATCCATTTTCCTTGAGTTTTACTGATATAAATTAGCATCTAGTTGGCTTCCCAGTTTTGCCTTTTTAGCTAACCTGGGATATTTTGGATTCTGAGGGGTGGTTGGGTTGGGGCATGAGAAGAGTTGGGGTCTCTGATCTTAGCTAAGAACAGTCAGGCAAGGCAGGAAGAGATTAGGAGGATAGCAAGCCAGGTCCCAAGATGCTCAGTGATGGGGGAGGGCTGTACACTGCTTGATCACATTGGGCGTCCCTTGGGCCTATGTCCCAGGAGAGGTCAGCATGATTTTAGGGAAGCAAAATTCAGGTCATGCCACTCCCACCCCTATGCTTTCTGTCACCTTCAGAATATAACCTCAGATCTACCACATAGTTGACACTTATTATGAGGCTAGCCCAGCCTCATCTTTACTCACTTCATTCACCCTGCTCTGGTCTTGTGGGACTTCCTCATGTTTCCAACAGAGCAAGCTGGCTCTTGGATCCTCTTTCTTTGAAAGCCCCTGCCAACAAAGCTAACATGAGCTTCTCTCACTCCTTTTGTAACACCATTTTCTTCATGGCACTAATTCCATGTGAAATAGATTTACCAGTTTCTTGTTCATTAATACTTCCCCCAAGAAGTTCAGGTCATGTGAGTAGAGACCTGTCGCCATTGGTCACTGTTCAATAAAGTTGGCCTTCACATGTGGAATGGTAGTGTGGGCAGGTTCTGTTGGCTATATTTACTTTTGCAAAAACAGCTAAGACTCTTTCTGACCCAGTGTGTGCTGACCTTAACATCCCCAGGGTTGATGTTGCCTGGTTTCATTGCCTTCTGTTTCACCCTCTCCTTGCCCTGCATGCATGCCTAATGCCTTAGCCCAACACTCTGCAGAACTGTGAGACATAGTGCCCAGTAGCCTGTCACGGTGGCATTTCTGTCTGGCAGCTCTTCCCTCGTTCACACATTCAGGAAAGACAGCATACTGGATGCTGCCCTCCTGAAGCTTGGAGTTTGGGCAGAAAAGGAAATACTACAGGGCTGGGTAAATAAATAATTATTTGAGCCTCATTTTTTTTTCTTTTACTTGGACCCTTCTCCAGGAATTCAGAATTTTTGATGGGTTGCCTCTGCAGGGCTCCTCCCAGGCCTGCTTGCTCCTGATGGAACTCAATGCCACAAATCTCTGCCTACCACTGAAGCAGCTCTGACCTGGACTCTCTGCCTACAGAGCATGGGACCTGAAAGCTGATCTGACTCCTGGGAACATTCTGATGCTTTTGGCTCATGGCTTGATTCTTGACATTTCCTTGACATTTATTATTCCATAAATAATATTTATCCCCTAAGTGTGTGGAAAGTACACCAAAATAGAAATTGGCCAATTGAAGTTCTACTCCTCAATCTGGTCTCTACTAGCTGTGTGATTTTGAGCAAGTCATATATCCTCTCTGAGCCTCACTTTTCTTGTCTAGAAAATGAAGACACAAATAACTTCTAAATACATTTCAGGAGAATGCAAAGTAGAAAATAAGAGTGTGCACACGAGATCACTTTGTAAAGGTGGTTGTTGAGCATTCAAAAAGTGAATAGTAGGCATTTCTAATTCTTCAGTGGGTAGATGGAATGCTTTTGGTGGGTTTGTTTGTTTGTTTGTCCTGCTTGTTACAGCGGGGTTTGGTGTTAGTAACTCCAGGTTAGAATCCTGGCTTGGTCCCAGGGTAAGTGTCTCCAACTTGGTAAGCCTTGGGTTTCCCATTGGTGGAATAAAAGTAATCCAAGCAACATAGATTTGTGGTGGGGCTGAGAAATATAAAGCTCCCATTATCGTCTTTGGTTAGCTCCACGAGTGTACAGGTTAGCTCCACGAGTGTACAGAATTCTTACTTTCTTGAAGACTCTTTGGGGTTTGTTAAAGATTCTGTGTCTTTATACCCAGGCCTTTGGTAAAGAAGTGGCATCTGTCACTCTCAGCTCTGAAGCAGCCTGAGAGCCAGTGGAAAGAGAGCACACAGCACAGAAGATGGGCTTCTTGACCATTCCTGGATCTCAGGGCAACCTCTTTCTAGCTGACATGACCCTGATCATAGAGATAATTCTGCACAACAGGAGGCAATTAACAATCATGCTGATAAACAGATGACTGTGAGTAGTGAAAGATGTTTCCAGCAAATCATTCTGAATATAGTATTCATGGACCAAGTTGTTACTGGGATATTTACAGACTGGATGCAAATGTAAAGCATATGGTGCACTCTTCCAGAAATATCCTGCAATTAAGCTGTGCACAGTGCTCAGCCATGCTGCTCTTTCAATCTAAAGATGTTCTCTAGCACATATGTAGGGAACATCAGCCCAGTTTGTAGAAAAGAGTGTGGGCAACTCTCTCTCAGAGCACTGTCTCTGGGTAAAAGGCTGTTTCTCCTTGACTGACATTGCCCTGACCCCGGCTCTAGGGTCCATGCAAGAGTGTTCTGTTGTGAAATGTGTGGTTGAATTTTTCCTTCTCTTCCTATTCTTTAACATGTGGAGATTGCTGTCGGGGATGCAGTAGGAAATGACAAGCACAGATTTAAAAATAATCTGGAAAAAGCTCCCTTGTGTCTCTAACCTTCAGTCTGTATGTGCAACCCTGTGAACTGGATATAGTAGGACATGCTCTTGTCCTTGTATCAAGCCACCATGGCCCCTGGAAAGATGTGATCCTTGTTTAGAATACTCTTCATGGGAGTAGGTGTTCTGAATCAACACCTCACTGAGGACACATCCTGTCCTGAGACTGGTGGTTTCCAGAAACCAGGCAGTTAAATGCAGGGTCAGGGCATTTCAGTGTGAGCAGCACATGGGTGGATTCCACACCCAGCAAGACTGAAAACACAAACCATCCAGCAGTCATGCTGAGCAGAGTAGTGCCTCTATTACAGAAGGTTTCTTAGACTATCTAATTCTCTTGGGTATTAAGAACAGATATCAATTTCCTTTTTTGAGGATAATACAGAAAACACTCAAGGTTTTGAAGCAATGCAAGAGTGTAAATTAATATAAGCCTTTTGGAAAGTAAATTGTGCCAAGCACCAAGGGATGGCTCACATTTTAGCATCATCATTTTCATTTCTGGTCATTTCCCCACTTGAATAACCTACATATGGACATAGTTTCATGCCAAGGGTGTTATTAACATTACTGCTGTGTATGTGAATGAAAAGACAACAGAAAGAGTCAAAATAGTCAGCATCAAAGATATCACTCAGTAAACTATGACATAGCCACTAAAAGACTATTATGGAGCTATTAAAATTAGGCTTATCTGAAATTACATACAAAATGGTATTTATTAAAACTATTAATTATTTGAAAAGCAAATTCAAAATTAGATGTTTAAGAGCTCAATTACAAAGAAGCTTAAAAAAATCTATGGCTATAGCCTTTCAGTTGGGGAAAAGACATTCAAATGATCTATTAGTGCACACTTGGGGAAAAGGTTCCTGCTCACTACTAATGAATGGCAAAAAGTTTTAAAAAACAAGTAGTTATTTTTCAGCTATTAAGTTGACAAGGATTTAGAAAACAACAACAACAAAAAAACTTTGGTGTTGAGTGACAGTCAAGATGGCAGAGGAGTAGCAGGCTGAAATGACATCAGGTAGCAGGAGTTCAGTTAGATAGTTATTAAACCATTCTGAACACCTACAAATCCAACAGGAGATCAAAGAGAAGAAGAGCAGCAATTCTAGAAACAGAAAATCGACCATTTTCTGAAAGGTAGGATCTGCAGAGAAGTGAATCTGAAGCGACGGGAAGATAGATTGCAGGGGGGAGGGGCCAGCTCCCAGCAAGCGGCAGAGCAGCAGAGCACAAAATCAGAACTTTTAGAAGTCTACTCCACTGAGGGACATTGTTCTAGAGGCTAAGCGGGGGTGGAGCCCTCGTGGGGACAGCGTGGTCTCAGGTCCCACGGGGTCACAGAAGGATTGGGGGTATCTGAGTATAGCAGAACTCACAGGTATTAGAGTGGAGAAACTGGCTACAGAGATGGAGCAGAGGAGTCAGCTCTCAGCTCAGGGTTACCTTAAACTGTGATCTGTGGCACAGTCACGGCATTGTTATTTGAACAGGGACCCCACAAGTAGCAGATCTGGGAGATCCCCTGGAAGAGCAGCAGGGATCTGCTGGGTTTGGAGACTCCAAATAGGGCTGTGTGCCAGAGACAGAAATACTTGGTCACAGGCTGGGTGAGCTCAGAGCGTGGCTGGAGACCAGGGAGTTGGGAGTGATTGAATGCTTTTCTCTGAGGACGCACTGAGGAATGGGGCCCCGAGCTCTTGGCTCCTCTGAGCCAGAGATTGGGAGGCCACCATTTTCATTCCCATCCTCCAGAGCTCAATGGAAAGTGTTCCGGGAACAAAAGCTCCCAAGAGTGAACTGGAGCAGATTACTTAGCCCGGCCCCTGGCAAGGGTGGTGCAATTCCACCTTGGGAAAAGACACTTGAGGATCACTATAGTAGGCTCCTTCCCAAGAAGATCAGCAAGAAATCCAGCCAAGTCCAAGCTCACTGATCAAGGAGAACAGTAGAATTCCAGAGGAGGGGAAAGTGAAGCATGGAATTCATGGCTTTCTCCCCATGATTCTTTAGTCTTTCAAAGTTAATTAAATTATTTTATTTTATTTTTTTCTTATTCTAATTTTTTAACTATACTCTTTCCTCTTTTAATGTTGGTAATATGTCAGATCCAGAATTCAGGATGATGATTCTCAAGGTTCTTGCCAGGCTTGAAAAAGGCATGGAAGATATTAGAGAAAACCTGTCTGGAGAAATAAAAGCCCTTTCTGGAGAAATAAAAGAACTAAAATCTAACCAAGTTGAAATCAAAAAAGCTATTAATGAGGTGCAATCAAAAATGGAGGCTCTTACTGCTAGGATAAATGAGGCAGAAGAAAGAATTAGTGATATAGAAGACCAAATGACAGAATAAAGAAGCTGAGCAAAAGAGAGACAAATAACTACTGGACCAAGAGGGGAGAATTCGAGAGATAAGTGATACCATAAGATGAAACAACATTAGAATAATTCGGATTCCAGAAGAAGAAGAAAGAGAGAGGGGAGCAGAAGGTATATTGGAGGGAATTATCACAGAGAATTTCCCTAATATGCCAAAGGGAACAAGCATCCAAATACAGGAGGTGCAGAGAATCCCCCTCAAAATCAATAAGAATAGGTCCACACCCTGTCATCTATTAGTAAAATTTACAAATCTTAGCGACCAAGAGAAAATCCTGAAAGCAGCACGGGACAAGAAGTCTGTAACATACAATGGTAAAAATATTAGATTGGCAGCAGACTTACCCACAGAGACCTGGCAGGCCAGAAAGAACTGGCATGATATATTCAGAGCACTAAACCAGAAAAACATGCAGCCAAGAATACTATATCTAGCTAGGTTATCATTGAAAATAGAAGGAGAGATAAAAAGCTTCCAGGACAAACAAAAACTGAAAGAATTTGTAAACACCAAACCAGCTCTACAGGAAATATTGAAAGGGGTCCTCTAAGCAAAGAGAGACCCTAAAAGTATTAGATCAGAAAGAAACAGAGACAATATACGTAACAATCACCTTACAGGCAACACAATGGCATTAAATTCATATCTCTCAATAGTTACCCTGAATGTAAATGGGCTAAATGCCCCAATCAAAAGACACGGGGTTTCACAATGGATAAAAAAAACAAAACATATCAATATGCTGCCTACAAGAAAGTCACTTTAGATCTGAAGACACCTCCAGATTGAAAGTGCGAGGGTGGAAAACAATTTACCATGCCAATGGACATCAGAAGAAAGCTGGGGTGGCAATCCTTATATCAGATCAATTAGATTTTAAGCCAAAGACTATAATAAGATGAGGAAGAACACTATATCATACTCAAAGGGTCTGTCCAACAAGAAGATTTAAGAATTTTAAATATCTATGCCCCTAACATGGCAGCAGCCAACTATATAAACCAATTAATAACAAAATCAAAGAAACACATTGACAAGAATACAATAATAGTAGGAGACTTTAACACACCCCTCACTGAAATGGACAGATCATCCAAGCAAAAGATCAACAAGGAAATAAAGGTCTTAAATGACACACTGGAGCAGATGGACATCACAGATATATTCAGAACATTCCATCCCAAAGCAACAGAATACACATTCTTCTCTAGTGCCCATGGAACATTCTCCAGAATAGATCACATCCTCGGTCATAAATCAGGTCTCAACCGGTATCAAAAGATTGGGATCATTCCCTGCATATTTTCAGACCACAATGCTCTGAAGCTAGAACTCAATCACAAGAGGAAATTTGGAAAGAGTCCAAATACATGGAGACTCAACAGCATCCTTCTAAAGAATGAATGGGTCAACCAGGAAATTAAAAAAAGAATTGAAAAAAACCATGGAAACAAATGATAATGAAAACACAACGGTCCCAAATCTGTGGGATACAGCAAAGGAAGTACTGAGAGGAAAAATATATAGCAATACAAGCCTTTCTCAAGAAACAAGAAAGGTCTCAAATTCAAAACCTAACCCTACACCTAAAGGAGCTTGAGGAAGAACAACAAAGAAAGCCTAAACCCAGCAGGAGAAGAGAAATAATAAAGATCAGAGCAGGAATTAATGAAATAGAAACGAAAACAACAACAACAACAACAACAACAACAACAACAACAGCACAATAGAACAAATCAACAAAACTAGGAGTTGGTTCTTTGAAAGAATTAATAAGATTGATAAACCCCTGGCCAGACATATCAAAAAGAAAAGAGAAAGGACCCAAATAAATAAAATCATGAATGAAAGAGGAGAGATCACAACCAACACCAAAGAAATACAAAGAATTATAAGAATTATAAGAACATATTATGAGCTGTACACCAGCAAATTTGACAATTTGGAAGAAATGGATGTATTCCTAGAGACATATTCCATATATGTCTCTATATATTCCATATATGTCTCTATATATTCCATATTCCATATTTGGTCTCTATTCCAAAGAGACCAAAACTGAACCAGGAAGAAATAGAAAACTTGAATAGACCCATCACCAGTAAGGAGATTGAAGCAGTCATCAAAAATCCCCCACAAAACGAGAGCCCAAGGCCAGATGGCTTCCCAGGGGAATTCAACCAATCATTTAAAAAAGAATTAATTCCTATTCTTCTGAAACTGTTCAAAAAATAGAAATGGAAGGAAAGCATCCAAACTCATTTTATGAGGCCAGCATTACCTTGATCCCAAAACCAGACAAAGACCCTATCAAAAAATAGAATTACACACCAATATCCTTGATGAACACAGGTGTGAAAAGTCTCACTGATATACTGGGATCCAAAAGTACATTAAAAGGGTTATTCACAACAACCAAGTGGGATTTATTCCAGGGCTGCAAGGTTGGTTCAACATCCACAAATCAATCAACATGATACAATACATTAGTAAAAGAAAGAACAAGAACTATACGGTACTCTCAATAGATGCTAAAAAAACATTTGACAAAGTGCAGCATCCTTTCTTGATCAAAATCTTCAAAGTGTAAGGAAAGAGGGTATATACCTCAATATCATCTAAGCCATCTATGAAAAACCCACTGCAAATATCATTCTTTTTTTAAAATATTTTATTTATTTATTTGAAAGACAGATATCAGAAGTAGGCAGAGAGGCAGGCAGAGAGACAGGAGGAAACAGACTGCCTGTGGAGCAGAGAGCCCGATGCAGGGCTCGATCTCAGGGTCCTGGGATCATGACCTGAGCCGATGGCAGAGGCCTTAACCCACTGAGCCACCCAGGTGCCCCTGCAAATATCATTCTTAATGGAGAAAAAGGGAGAGCTTTTCCGCTAAGGTCAGGAACACGTGAGGGATGTTCATTATCAGCACTGCTATTCAACATAATACTAGAAGTCCTAGCCTCAGCAATCAGACAACAAAAAGAAATGAAATGCATCCAAATAGGCAAAGAAGAAGTCAAACTCACTCTTTGCAGACGATATGATACTTTATGTGGAAAACCCAAAAGAATCCACTCCAAATCTGCTAGAACTCATACAGGAATTCAGTAAATTCTCAGGATCTAAAATCAATGCACAGAAATCAGTTGCATTTCTATACACCAACAACAAGACAGAAGAAAGAGAAATTAAGGAGTTAATTCTATTTACAATTGCACCCCAAATCGGCAAAGAAGAAGTTAAACTATCACTCTTTGCAGATGATATGATACTATATGTGGAAAACCCAAAAGGCTCCACTCCAAAACTGCAAAAAAAGCTTGTACAGGAATTCAGTAAAGTGTCAGGATATAAAATCAATGCACAGAAATCAGTTGCATTTCTTTACACCAACAACAAGACAGAAGAAAGAGAAATTAAGGAGTCAATCCCATTTACAATTACACCAAAAACCATAAGATACCTAGGAATAAACCTAACCAAAGAGGCAAAGGATCTGTACTCAGAAAACTCTAAAGTACTCATGAAAGAAATTGAAGAAGACACAAAGAAATGGAAAAGTCTTCTATGCTCATGGATTGGAAAAACAAATATTGTGAAAATGTCTATGTTACCTAAAGCAATCTACACATTTAATGCAATGCCTATCAAAATACCGTACATTTTTTTTCAAAGAAATGGAACAAATCATCCTAAAATTTATATGGAACCAGAAAAGACCTAGAATAGCCAGAGGAATGTTGAAAAAGAAAGCCAAAGTTGGTGGCATCACAATTCCAGACTTCAAGCTCTATTACAAAGCTGTCTTCATCAAGACAGTATGGTACTGGCAGAAAAACAGACACATAGATCAATGGAACAGAATAGAGAGCCCAGAAATAGACCCTCAACTCTATGGTCAACTAATCTTTGACAAAGCAGGAAAGAATGTCCAATGGAAAAAAGACAGCCTCTTCAACAAATGGTGTTGGGAAAATTGGACAGCCACATGCAGAAAAATGAAATTGGACCATTTCCTTAAACCACATACAAAAGTAGACTCAAAGTGGATGAAAGACCTCAATGTGAGAAAGGGATCCATCCAAATCCTTGAGGAGAACACAGGCAGCAACCTCTTTGACCTCAGCTGCAGCAACTTCATTGCCAAAGGCAAGGGAAGCAAGGGGAAAAATGAACTATTGGGACTTCATCAAGATCAAAAGCTTTTGCACAGCAAAGGAAATAGTCAACAAAACCAAAAGACAACTGACAGAATGGGAGAAGATATTTGCAAATGACATATCAGATAAAGGGCTAGTATCCAAAATCTATAAAGAGCTTAGCAAACTCAACACCCAAAGAACAAATAATCTAATCAAGAAATGGGCAGAGGACATGAACAGACATTTCTGCAAAGAAGACATCCAGATGGCCAACAGACACATGAAAACATGCTTCACATCACTGGGCATCAGGAAATACAAATCAAAATGAGATACCACCTCACACCAGTCAGAATGGCTGAAATTAACAAGTCAGGAAATGACAGATGCTGGTGAGGATGCAGAGAAATGGGAACCCTCCTACCCTGTTGGTGGGAGTGCAAGCTGGTGCACCACTCTGGAAAACAGCAAGGAGGTTCCTCAAAAAGTTGAAAATAGAGCTACCGTATGATCCAGCAATTGCACTACTGGGTATTTACCCTAAAGATACAAGTGTATTGATCCAAAGGGGCACGTGCACATGAATGTTTATAGCAGCAATGTCCACAATA
>ML110802.1:0-25669 GCA_003697995.1 Taxidea taxus jeffersonii
CAAATGGCCAAAACCCTATCAAAATAGACAAAACACAATAAATGGTGTGACATACAACTGAGTATTTACTGAACAATTATCAGTGGATGGTAAATATACTGAGATGACAACAGAAACTTACAGTTGAAAATATGCCAAGCAATTTACCATACCTTTACTTTTGTTCACTTAAATCCAGCTTCCTAGAGGTTATTTCTATCCCATGTTAATCTTTTCATATCCCACAGTTTTAAAACTTGGAGTTTATACCCTGATAAGTGTTGTCTCCTCAACAGTGAACTTCTAAACTTTTTTCTCTTTTTCTTTTTTTCTTTTAATTTTTAAATTTATTTTTTATTATTGTGTTTGATTAGCCAGCATATAGTACATCGCTAGTTTTTGATGTAGTGTTCAACGATTCCTTAATTGCATTAACACCCTGTTCTCATCACTACTTGTGCCCTCCTCAATGCCCATCACCCGATTACCCCATCTCTCCACCCCTCTCCCTTCTGCAACCCTCAGTTTGGACTTCTAATTTTAAGGCCAGCTTTAGAAGACATTTTAGGACTACTTGTTCAGCCTCTTTGTTAGTTCAATTCCTCTCATTATTATGCTTGTTTTTATTCATTAATTCTTTTATTCAACAGATTATTTGTTACTTCTCTAACTAATTCAAATTCTCAGCAGCACTGATCACTCCCCTTTTCTCGATCTCTGTGATGGCACACTCCACCAATTCATCTCTTGGAACTCTGACCTATTACCTTTGGCATTGTTTGCTGTGTCCTTCCATGCCCTACCCCTAAACATTAAGGAGTCCCAGGATATAGTCCTTATCTCCTTCTCTTTCCTACCCACGATCTTGCCATGAATGAGTCCCAGGATATGGTCCTTGTCATTAAGGAGTCCCGGATATAGTCCTCATCTTCTCTTTCCTACCCACAATCTTGCCATGAATTATTTCATTTGGTCCCAATTTTAAATAAAATATATAAGACTCAAACATTTAATATCTTCAGCCCTAACATCTACCCTAAAATCTAGTATATCCAACTGCCTACTTGAAATCTCCACTAAGATGTTTAGGAGATGATAGAACCCTAAGGGTAATATCCGAAACTGAATTCCTGGTTTTTCAATCCCTTTCCAACTTCTTCTCCCTTAGTTTTTCCCATGTCAGTAAATGATACCACCACACATGCTGGAGCTAAAACTAAATGCCTAAAGGTCATCCATACTTCCTCTTTATTCCCTACAGCCAACTCATTATACATCTGGTTCACCTCATCTGTATGGTAGATTGATTTGAATCCATCTACTTCTCTCTTGACATTCCAAACACTATATATCTCCTGCCTCAGATACCACAATAACCTACCAACTCATATCTCTGCTTCCATTCTCTCCACCTTATCATGCATTTCCCATAAATTGGCTAGAGTGCTCTTTTTTTAAATGTAAATTATATTCTGTCACTTCTCTGCATAAAGTGCTCATAATAGTTTCCGATCACATTTAGAGCCAAATCCAAACATCTTCTTCTAGCCTTCTAGGTCCTCGGCATGATCTGGCTCCCACCTACATCTCTGACTCATTTCAAATCTTTCCACCTTACTACCCGTACTCCAATCTCCCTGACCTTGTTTCTGACCTTGTATGGTCCCAGCTTATTCTGTTTTGGGGTCTCTGCCAAAGCTGTATCACCTATCTGGAAAGCTCTTCCCCCAGACAGTCATACAAATGACCATTTCTTTTCATCCAGGCCTCTACTCCTAACCCATCTCTTCAGACAAGTCTTCTCTGGCCAGTGAGTCTCAAGAAGCCACGCTATTATTCTCAGTTCATCATACTGTTTTCCTTCTTTCACAGCAAGTATTGCTAGCTGATATTTTCTTGTCTATTTACCACCCGTCTTCCTCCACAAGAATCTATACTCTTTGAGATCAGGGACCTTGCCTGACTCTCTCATGGCTGTGTCCCTATTTCCTAGACACTCCACAGATGATCAATAAATATTTGAATTGGTGATTTTTTTTTAGTTCCTAGGCACTAGAGAAACTCCTTCTAAAGCTCCATGTAGCTTCTTAGCCTTTAAAAAGGGGTTTTCTGTTAGATTCTTGTGGTTTTAAGACTAATCAGGAAATATGTTTTGGAGTCAATTTTCCTTTCATCCAATCAAGAAATATTTACTGTGCCAAGAGTTTTGCTATACAAAGAAAAATGAGACAGCAGATTCATTATCTAGTGGTAGAGAATGACATGGAAGTGAATAAGTATAATATAAATTGAGGTCAATCAAACTACTAAGAAATCTACCAATCTTGCCTTGTGCAAAAGGGGTCAGAAGTGGAGAGAAACAAAATCAGTGACAACTACAGAGGGATTGATGACATTTTCTACATACCAATAAGTCAGGAGTTGAGTTCTATAAATGAAACGAGGAAAATATTGCACTGGTTTCATTTCTCAATCCCATATAATGATGCTTCCAAACATGACAATGATGAAAGGAGGGATTGGTGTTTTTCTATTTCATGATGTTATTACAACCTGAAAGTCAAGTTTTACTAAGTTCAAGGACACTATTTCTGAATGCCTTGTGTGATTCAGTCACATGCAATTCTATTTTAGCATTATGCAAGGTGAAGATCAAGTAGGACTGTAACGAAAGAGATGCTCTCTCAAGTTTCCCTTGCTCTCACAGCTGCCACACTACTCTCTGCCAGGTGCCACCTCTCTGCCTCCACCCACTGCCTGTGGCCCATGACTTTGCATTACTCTCTGATCTCCAGTACAAAGGAAATTCTGCTAATCCTTGTCCAATGGAATGGCTTCTTCGCCAGCCCTCAAATGTGCCTTATCCCAACCCACTTTCTCAACCCACCTACCTATTTGAAATACCTTTTTTCCCTCTTGCTTCTGTTATCCAAACGCTGCCAATTCTCCAACTCAAGAGACCCATCTCTTCCATGAAACCTTCCTCTTCAGCCACCAGCCACTATGAGCTCCAGCTGTGGATTCTGATAATGTAAGTGGTTTCACTATTCAAATAACGGATAGGAATTCAACAATTTAAAACATCTTCATTGTCACTATGACCATTTGTTAAACAGCCAGTGTGTGCCAGGCACCAGGGTAAGAACTTTACAGTTACCAATCCTAAACTCTTAATAATCCCCCCTTTAATAACAAAAGTGAAACTCAGGAAGGATAAGTCAAACATCCTGTGTTCCTAGGACTTTAGTTTCAAGGCCAGGGTTGAGCATGCCTCTATCTAAACACAGCTGTGTGCATTAGCCTGCTAAAGTCTATTAACTGCCTCTAAGAGCCTATGCTGAGAAGCATCAGGAAAATAGATACCCTCATCAAGGCTCTTTCTCGAAGGATGTTGTTTGTATTATTATAGAATATTAGTGAAACAATAAAATAACAATGTGAACTTTTTTTTTTTCATTCTCTGTTGCTGCTAAACCAGACTGTCACACACTTGTGGCTTAAAACAACACAGCTATCACCTGCTAAGTCTGAAGTAGGACATTGGACAAAGGCATTGGCAGAGCTAGATTCCTTTCTAGAGACTCTATAGAAGAACTTACTTGCCTTTTGTGGCTTCTGGAAACCACCTGCATACATTGGCCCATGGTCCCCTTCTTCCATCTTCGAAATAACAACCCTGCATATCTCAGACCATCCTTCCTTAGTGATATCTTACTGTGATAGGAACCAGGAAAGGATCTCCACCTTTAAGGACTCCCAGTGACTGTGTTGGGCCCACCTGGTAATCCAGGAAAATCTTCTCATATCAAGGTCCTTAACTTGATCACCTCAAGTGATCTCCTTTATCATGTAAAGTATCCCAGACACAGACCCCCAGGACTGAAGCATATATATCTTTGGGACACCTGTTTCTCTCCCTACCACACCAAAGCATCTCTTAGGGGCACACTCCACCTCTCCACCTATAACTTTCTGGGAAGAGGGACAAAACTCAGGAACTTTGAAAAAGCGGGACCGAATGGAAGCACTAGAACAGAGGAGAAGAGGCCTAGGTATTAGGAAGAAAGCAAAAGTAGAAAGCAAGTGCCAGCATCTGGAATGCCATACCCACTCGAGAGCCAGGGCATCCCCCAGTCATTATTAAGAGAGTGTATTTGTAGTTCTGCAGGTAGAGAATGAGTTACAAATCATCAGTTTCCTAGGGCAACTGGGTGGCTCAATCGTTAAGCATCTGCCTTCAGCTCAGGTCCCAGCCCTGGGATCAAGCCCTGCATCGGGTTCAGTGGGAAGCCTGCTTTTCCCTCTCCCATTCCCCCTGCTTCTTCCCTCTCTTGCTATGTCTCTCTCTGTCAAATAAATAAATAAAGTCTTTTTAAAAAAATCATCAATTTCCTTTTTTATTTTCATGTTTAATATTCAGCTCACAAGATCGTGTTTATAACTAATATAGCAGACCTATCAGTCATCTAGGAGACATCTGGGGATAGATGTGAAGAGTAGAAAGAACAGAGGCTGTGGAGACACATGGGCATGGACTGAAATCGGTCATATACGTGCTCCGACACTTGCTGTGTGACCTGCAGCACTTTGCTGAACCTTTCACAGCCTCAATCCCTGTATCTGTAGAATGGGTACAATTCTACTTACTCACAGGATTGTGGAATGGATGTGGGGCTCTAACGCAGTTACACAGGTACACACACCTGGGGCAGAATCATCATTAACCCCTCTCCAACCAGTCTGGCCGTGTAGGTTGCAAGTATAACGAACAAAGCAAGAACATGATCTTCATTTTTGGATTCTTTTCCACTCACCCACTCAGCACCTGGAAGAATGCCTAGCCCAGAGTAGACATCCAATATATATTATTTGAACCATATTAAAGCTTGCTTTTCCTTTTGAATCTTGAGAATAAACCTCTGGTTTGGCTCAGTGACGAATTCCATAGTCAGGCTGGCCTAGAAAGACCTAATTCTCTGAAGCACTCTCTGGAGCTCTTGGACACTCATGGATGACGCCCTGGTATTCAGACACAGGCTGTGAAACGTAAAAATGGTCTTGCACATAAGCCATGGTGGATTATTAACATACAGAATAGATTAAACTACACAAAACAGCCCAATTCCCCACATCCAGCATAAAAAATATCTTTAATAAGAGTCCAAGTGACAGCCAGATGAATGCTTTCCAGAAACCTCAAGACAGATTTAAATCACAAAATACTCTGTAGTTAGAGAATGAGCCGTCTCCACCCAATGTTAAAGGAACATAAAAATTAGGAAAGGATTTGGGGGGAAAAATCAACATTTCAGAAGCTAGATAGTGTTTTCTAATTCTGGTCATTCATAAACCCAGAACTGACGAGAGTCTGAAGTTGTATAACTCTTATAGAAATAGTAACTGTTTGGGATAATCTCCCAATTAACTTATAAGTTATAAATCTATACCACTCAAACATTTATCCCCACACTCTTCTCAGAAAATGACACTGGTTCACAGAATATGACCATGGGTGAGCACAACATCTCCCCCAAAACCGAACCTGTTCTCTGTTACCTCATAAAAGAGACCCACAACTTCTTCCCAAGTTCTACCTGTATACCTTCCTGCTTATGCATTTAGTCAATAAATATTTGAGCACTGAGAATTTAGTTATGTACAACAAGCCACCACTGGAGAAGGGCGACTCAGTCTCTTAGGAGGAACCCACCTAGCAGTAAAATATTGCACACAAAATATTCAGGACTTTGGAAGAGTGAACTGTATCACTGCAGCTAGACCACCAAGGCATAATATTAAGTGAAAAATCTTAAGAAACAGGGGTGCCTGGGTGGCTCAGTGGATTAAAGCCTCTGCCTTTGGCTCGGGTCATGATCCCAGGGTCCTGGGATGGAGCCCCACATTGGGCTCTCTGCTCAGCAGGGAGCCTGCTTCCCCCTCTCTCTGCCTGCCTCTCTGCCTACTTGTGATCTCTGTCAAGTTAAAAAAAATTTTTTTTTTAAATCTTGACAACTTTTGTACAAATTTTAAGACGTACACATTGCTACAGCCTAAAGTCTGTATCCCCCAAAATTCATATATTGAAATATATGAATTTATATATAAAATATATATTTTTATATATATTATATAAATATCCTTTGGACCTTGGAGAGTTGATTAGGTCATGGGATGAACACTCTTATAGGAGAGACCCCAGAGAGCTCCCTAGCCCCTTCCACCAAGTGAGCACACAACAAGAGTCCATGAACCAGGTTAGGGGCCTCCACCTAACCATGCTAGCATTCTGATCTTGGACTTTCAGCCTCCAGGAGTGTGAGCAATAAATTCTTGTTGTTTACAGGCAACCCAGCCTGAACGGACTACAGGCATGCGTAAAGTCTATCACATACTGGTCACATGTACCTACATCTGCACCAGAAAGATGTCAGAATGAATTGAAAGGATACACACCAAATTCATGGTAGTGGTGGTAACAGCAGGGAAGAGGAGATAAGACAGGGAATGTGGAAGGTGGCAAAAGGGATGATGACTGTATTGTTAACATTTTATTGATTTTATATAAAGAAGCCTGGAAACAAATATTTCCTAAAATGGTTAACTATCAACTTTGGGTAGGAAATCCTCAGGAGCTTATTGTTTACAGTCTTCCATAGTTTTAGAAGTGGTTGAAATTTATTTTTTAATATTTTATTTATTTATTTGACAGAGAGAGAGAGAAAGCAAACACAAGCAGGGGGAGCTGCAGGCAGAGGGAGAAGCAGGCTCCCCACTGAGCAAGGAGCCCAACGTGGGACTCAATCTCAGGACCCCAGGCTTATGACCTGAGGTGAAGGCAGACGCTTAACCCACTAACCCACCCAGGTGTCCCAGAAGTGGTTGAAATTTAAATAGACAATTTATTGCAGCACAGTAAGCCATCTTATAAGGCATAAACCAGGTAAAATGGGGATATAATAGAGAAATGCTTCTATTGTGTTTTCAGACCGTAGCTCTCCACTGCCCTGACAAGGTCTGTGCCTGCAAACATGTACAAGTGTCTCCTATTGGACAAAATTAATCTGCCAGTTCCAGCAGCTGTCCTGCAGCAGCTGCCCTAACAACCCCCCCCTTTTCCTTCAGAATTCAACTTACTAGAGCAGCTTACACCTGCTTCTTTTCATTCCCTCACTCACACCCCAACCCTTTGCAAACTGGCTTCAGCCCCACTAAATTGCTCCAACCTCCTAATTGCCAAACATTTCAGTTCCCATCTTCCTTAACCATGCAAAGCACTTAAGATAATTGACCCACTACTGAAAGAGTCTCCTTCCCTTGGCATCTGCAGTACTACTCTTGGCTGTCATTCCTTATGCCTTCCCATATGCTCCATCTCTGACCCCTTCTCTGGTGCCTTCTCCCTGGAGCAGCCAACTTAGCATTAGTGTGTTCCCTAGGATTCCAATCTGAGCTCTGTTCTCTCCCCTGTTCTCATGGCTTTACCTGCAATGCACTGGCGCATAAGTCTGTGTTCCAGCCCCTCCTGAGAGGTAGATGCCCACCTTCAGGGGACAGCTAGCTTTCCCACCTTCCGCACCAGCAACTCACCTTCAGTAAGTCCCAAAGCAGCCACATCCTCAAGATTCTCAATGAAGGGTATAGCTAGACACATAGCCGTTTTCTTAACCTCTACTTTTCTTGCCTTCATTGCAATGCTTAGCAACTTATTGATTATAACTGCTCTATATCTCTTCAGCTTCACAGCTCCTCTACACCTACTATGCCACTTTAGTTCAGATCTCCCATTCCACACTGGCTATACGGTTTTTCCAACTAGTCCCCTCACCTTCTATGGAACTACCTCCATCATTTCCTTCTAAAACACATTCTTGTTCCACATTCTTCCATTACTCCCCATTGCCTGCAGATTTTAATTTAAACTCCTCAATTAAATGCTAGTATCTCAGACAATCTACCACCACCTACCTTTCCAGCTTCACTGTGGCCACATCTCCCCACACTGCCAATGATCAAGCCATGTGGATTTTCTCACTATTCCCAGAAGGTGGCTTGAATTTTCACATAAATCTGAGCCCTGGCACATGCTCCTCCTATGACCTCAGAATCTTTTTCTCTGTCTGTCACTGGATGAACCCCAACATACTTCAAGACCTCTCTGAGATGCCATTTTCCTTAAGGGCTCCTTAATTTCTCTAGGCAGGTAATTATTCCTGTGCCTTTGCTCCCACAGAACTTTGTGCATGCCTCTCCTTTAGGACAGAAGTCACACCAGTCTGAGAATGACATGCCCCTCCCTCCCAATGGACAGCAAGGAGGAGGTAGATCTTTATGGTGGTTTCTTTATTCAATGCATATTTGAGAACCTTACTATTGGATGCTTCTGCTCCAGGCATGTGGAAGACACAGTGATTGAAACAGACAACATCTATTTCCATGGAGTCGAAATTCCAGAGCGCTGAACTGCTATCCCTCAATTTAAGGCGAGATTCAGAGATGTTTGTTTAAATCATCATAAGGACATGATGAAACCCAAGAACAGTAACACCTATTCCCACGGTGGCTTTTGTGTGTCATCATAGCTCATTCCCTCAAGTAGATCTCACCATTCACTTTGCTGCAATCCTGCAAGCACCAGGCATACAAATACACACATACTCTAGGATCCTTTAAATACGTAAGGCTTGGACTTTTTCCATAAAAGTATCCCTCCTCATGAAGGCCCGTAGGAACCTCTCCACAAGAGGGGAGGCAATCACAATGTCAGGTAGACAATGTCAACCCCAGTTCCCTGTGAACCAGCAGGTGTCAGACCCATACCACATGGATTCATGAAACAGAAAGAACAACAGGTGACTACTCTGGGATTGAGGAAGAAAATGTCCATATGTTAGGGCTGGTAAGCTGTATTATATACCTTTCTAAATTTATCAGGCACTAGCAAATGGGGGGCTCGTGTAAGTATTTGAGTATCTGTACAAAGAGATGGAGACTTCTCTTGAATTGGTACCTTTATGATGAATGAAACAGAAACTCAGAATGCAGACTGATGGGCACCTGGGTGGCTCAGTGGGTTAAGCCTCTGCCTTTGGCTTGGCTCATGATCTCAGGGTCCTGGGACTGAGCCCCGCATTGGGCTCTCTGCCTAGCAGGGAGGCTGCTTTCTCCTTTTTCTCTGCCTGCTGCTCTGCCTACTTGTGATCTCTCTCTGTGTCAAATAAATAAATAAAATCTAAAAAAAAAAAATTTTTTTTTGGAATTTTTTTTTTATATACAATAGAAAAAAAAATTTTTTTAATTAAAAAAAAAAAAAGAATGCAGACCAAGTGTGGCAGAGACCAATCAAAACAGAGACTGAACAAGGTCAAAAAGTTCTCAGTGGAACGGAGGCCACCGGCCTAGAACACTGAGGAAAGATGCATGGCTAATAACAGCATGGCAATGTAGCAGCATTTAATATTAAATATTTCTATCAGCAAACCTAAAAATATATGGAAGTTAACTTTTTTTTAATATTTTATTTATTTGTCAGAGAGAGTGAGAGAGAAGGAGATAGAGATAGAGACAGACAAGCAGGGGGAACAGCAGGCACAGGGAGAAAGCAGGCTCCTCACTGAGCAGGAAAACCAATGCAGGAGCCTGGGATCATGACCTGAGCTAAAGGCTGATGCTTAACCGACTGAGCCACCCAGGTGTCCCAGAAGTTAACTGTTGATAAAACTGCACAGAGTGCATTGCAAGTCGCTGATAGTTCCTCACCACTCCCTGCTCACTGCTTTGTCCTGGGCTCTAAAATCTAGTATATTACACTTTCCCCTTTATACTAGTCAAGGATAAACAGAAATGCCCCGCACAACAGATCACTGGGATCAAACCTTTAAAGTTTCATATTATTTTCTAGCATGTTTATTATCTAAGAGAAAAAAAGGAGTTATAATGTATAATTAAATCTATAAAAATGAACGTACATGCTCAACATTTTTTTACAGATATGGGTATATGGCAAAAACACTTTGGAGACTGCCAAGTGCTAGATGCCAAAAGGCTAGCAAGGACTTCTAAGCAACAGACCAAAGTCAGGTTTTGGAGGTTAGGCAATTCAGAGAAGCAAATGGCACAGGTGGGGGTGGCGATTGGGGGAGTACATTAGAGGAGAAAATAATTCCAAATCCCACAAAAGTTGCCAGTATAAGGCCATGATCAGTGGTTTGTTGGTCACTAGGATAATAGCCCTCTGCTTTTTGCTCAGTGGAGGGACCAAGGCCAGATGTGATGTGGTTATTTGGTTAACTTGATCCCCTGCTTAAAACTTCCAATTACTTCTCATTGCCATAGGACCAAGTTCAAATCCTTAATAAAAACCTCAAACTCTGAACCATCTGGCCCTTCCTCCCTCTTCAGCATTATCTCGTCCTTCTCTTTTTTATTTTCAGACTTTCTTCAGGTTTTCAGAGAAATTCTGTTCTCAATTCCTGCTTCTGTCTATCTCCAAGTGTCATTCAGGTGTCAACTTAATTTCTACTCTTTCAAGGAGTTATTTTCTGACTCCTAGGACATATTCCATTTCCTTCCCATATGCTCCCATAGCATCCTTTACTCCTTGCTGTAATATTCTCAGCATGCTGCTAATGCATTCTTGAAGGTCTTTCTTCCTTGCTAGCCATCTGTGAGGACAGAGAAGGTATCTGTATCCCCCAAGCACCCAGAAGCTTGATTTCTAAGACATGCTAAATATCTGTGTTGAATGGAGTGAAGCTGAGTGAAATGCCCTGAGATCTGGAGAGGAAGAATTTCTTTGAATTCCCCAAGAGCTTGCTTATTGCATTCCATGATGGTAGAGTTATGAGGCTTACCTAATAGTCATAACAGGGTTTGACGGTTTTATTTGTAAATTTAAAGGCATTTCATTATCCATTGGTCAACAAACACATGCGTGTCCCTATGGGTCATGAAACTATGCACGGTCTCCTTACTCTGGGTTGGCAGACACCAAACAATTAATTAAAACTGCATTCATGAAGGAACAGTATGAGAAGGACTCGTGACTTATTCTGGCAGGATGGAGGACAGCTGGAGCTCACCACTTCCAGTAATGCGATATATTCTCAGTCGGTTAGTCTCGGCAAGAGTGCCTATGCCCTGTGTCCACAGAGTGGGCTGGAGACATGGATGCAGGACCAAGCAGTGGAGGAAGGGGGCGGGGGGAAAGGCAGCTATGCAAGTAAAATGTTCTGAATCAAAGTCATGACTTTGGAGGCAATCACCTATGGCCTCCAACAAAGGCTCCCCCGTGCACCCCACTTTCAAAGCCCAATCATCCCCAGCCCCTTACCTGGAGCTGGCTTGCCCACCTGAGTCACTTCTACCAGCCCTTCCACTCAGCCTCAGGGAGGCCCTGCATGTTACTTTGACTGACACTCAAACTCAAGCACCTATGGTTCTTTTTCCCCAACCCACAAGGCAGGTTATTGAGGCTCCTTCTTCCCATCCACCAACACGTGGACCAGGCACTGGTTTTGGATCCTTACCTTGGATGTGATCTAGAAATTCACAGGGAGATTTTTCAGGTCATCAAGCCCTTTACTCTTTTTACCACCCAGCGGCACACTCTCTGCTGAGCTGAGCCCAGCCCTCCCAGAACCACATCAAGTTAGCCCAGAGCACCCTGTCCAGGCAAGAGAGAGAAGAGAGTACAGAGTACAGGCTGTGTGTTCATTAACACAACCATGGTTAATATTGCCCCTATCCTAATCACTAGCTGTTTGGACAGGTTGCTCAACCCCTTTGAGCCTGAATTTACTTATCAACAAAAAGGGTATTTAAAACTATCCAGTATCTCTCTTGCTGAGATATCCCTCCAGTATCCTCAAATAAGTGGAAATTTTGACCCTATATACATACACAGATGCACAATTTCTTTCTTCTGTCTTCTGGATAATAACTTCCTAGCAGCATAAGCAAAGGCCTTTCCTCAGTTCCTGAAGTTTGAATGTAGAGCCTGGTTAAGAGTTACTTTTTCTTGGTCTCCCACCTAACTTCATGCCCACACCCAATCGGTTACAAAGACCACCCATAATGCCACAGGAATCTGCCAAATTCATTTTCTCCACCACCACCACCCCTACAAAACTGGTCAATCCATGGGGGACGTGGGTGGTTCAGTCATTAAGTATCTGCCTTTGGCTTAGGTCCTGGTCCGAGGGTCCTGGGATCGAGCCCCACATCAGGGAGCCTATTTCTCCCTCTCCCATCCCCCCGCTTATGTTCCCTCTCTCACTGTCTCTCTCTCTGTCAAATAAATAGATAAAATCTTTTTTTAAAAAATTGGTCGATCCAGCTAAGGTCTGGACAAACGCAATGTTTCCTCAACTGACCTTTCCACCTGAACACTCCCCCTTCCTTAATCTTTCCTATACAGCAGGATAAGACAAATCTTCCTAAGGTGTCACTTTTATTATGCCATCATCCTTCTGCAAAATCTTGAATTCTTGCCCACTGAATCAAATCCATATTTCTGAGACTCTCCCCAATCTCATTTCTCAGCATCGACACATCTCGGGACAACCTTCTCCTCCAGTCAAACTGCAGCCTCCATAAATCCCTTCCTGTCACCCACTAAATGGTCCCTTACAACCTATCTAAGCCCACTAGTCACAGAATGCCTAGGTCACAGCCTGGCCCTCCATGGCATCCTCCCCAGCACATCACCCTGGGTGGCCTCCCCTCCCTCCTGTATCAGAGAACAAGATTATGTCTTCTAGAGAACAAGTGCCCCTTCTTCAGACCTCACTCTCTCCAGGACCACCCATGTGCTTCCAATCTCATCACTGTCCTGACTTGTCATCTTCAGGATTAAAAGAACTTTTTCTCAAGCCAAATTATTATGTAAATGACCCCAATCCACAGGCTCTATTTGTCAGGCACTGCACTGAGCCCTTTACAGGCATTAGTTCAGTTACTTCTCAGCGCAATCTGTCAAAATGAGTCCTCTTCATTGATTTACCATTCAACACACATTTCAGTGAATTCTAACAGGGAAAATACTAAAAAATAAATATAGGTACAAAATATAGGTACATATATACAAATCACAGTATATAGAAATGATATTCTAGTATAGAGGTATAGTACATAATTTTTTCTTTGAAGGATTATATAAAAGCTATGAATGAAAGTAAAATAAGGCAAAGGAGTAGGGAGACACACATGAGTTGTTATATTAGATGAAGTCATCTGAGAAGCACTATTTTAATAAAGATCTGAACAAATGAGGAAGCAAGCTAGTGGAGTATATGGGGCAAGAATATTCCAAGTACACATAAAAAACTAAGTTACAGAGAGGCCATGTGGCTTCCTAAGGTCACAAAGGAAAAGACACAATATTTGAACCCTTGTCTGACTCCACAATCTTATTCTGAGACCCCAGTCTTCATGTCCTATTAGTGCTCTGCAGCAGTTCACTCCGGTCACTCACTGTGGCTTTTTGAAATTCTTGTATTCCCCGTTAGGTGACAATCATGGACCATCTATGCACCAGGCACTGACCTCCATGACATTTCCCTCTCCAATTTCTTCTCTAGCTATAACATCTTTCCTTAGTTTTGTGTCCATTGCTCACCTTTCTTCTTCATCCTAGACTCTGTCCTTTATTCAGTGTCATGTCTTTAATTACCTCTGCTCTCTGCAGCTAATTCCCACATTTGACTCCCCAGGTTAGTTTGCAGGCCAGCTTCTTGGGAGTAGGGACATGCCTTATTCATCACTCTGTTCCTGATACCTGTCACAACACTAGATGCTCAATAAATGTGTGCTTCTCTGAAATCAATTAAACTTGAACTCCATGATTCCAACTGCCTTTGGGACAGCTGACCTGGATTCTTTCCCAGTTGGAATCAGTATTTCTAAAAATGAGCATGTTATCTCTCCAGAACCTGTTTTCCTCCTACATTCCTTGCTTCTCATCATGGCACCATGAGGTCCCCATCACCAGTCACCCCACCTGTCTCTTTCCCAGTCCTCCTACCCTTCCCATCCTCACTGCCTTTACCGTTGAGCAAACGCTGTCTCTTGCCTAGACTAACGCAACCACCTCCTAATGACATCCTTATCGATGACGCATCCTACACAACCACGTAAAATTAATGTCCCTCACCCTGTCACTTCTTGCTAACTTCAACTGGCTCCCCACTGCCTGAAGAACCCAATCTCACTCTCACTTTCCAGGCCCAGATAGCCCAGTAAACACTCCCATCTCCATTTTGAAGGAGGAAGGCTTCCTCAAAGGCCTTAAATTTCATAGCCCCAAACTGGATCTTACTTCCTTTCAACTAAACTTACCCTGTATTTCCCATCTTAGTAAATATAAGCTGCCCATTTGTGACCCAACCCAGAAATCTAGATTTCCCAGGCTCCTCTTTCTCCCCCAACCCCTATTACCACCTGTCATCAATCCCTGCTGGTCTTGTCTTCTATCTCATGTGCACCCTCTACTCTCCACCATGTCACTGACGCTTTACCATGTAACTCAATACGCCTCACCTGCAACCTCACCTCAGCGGGGACCCATGCCTGGTGTTTCATCCCCTTCTGGCCAAATCTCAATCACTGCAGTTATCTTTTCAACATGCAGATGTGATCTCCCTGTGCTCTTGATTGGAATTTATCAGTGTTACCCACTGCCTTCATGTCCTGACACTGCCTCCTTCTCCAGCTCCCATTTCTCTGCTCCCTCCTACCCCCAGCTTCACTGCAACACACACAACTTCACACTGTTCCTTGACTGCACCATGTGTTCTCTTAGGACCAGCCATAGACTCACAGCTCTCCCCATCCCACCTGCTGCCTTTCCCAGGAAAACTCTTTCTCCTCCTCCAGCCTCATCCAGTCTAGGGAGCGTTCTCTGACCCTACTCAGCCTACAAGAGTGACTCATGTCTGTATTGCCAAAGCACTCCATTCTGGGCACTGTCATAGGATTTTCCAAATGCTGATTACCATCTTCCATGTCAAGCTCTTTAACTAGAATCAGGGCTCCCCATGGGATATCCTTATCCCTGTATTCTAGCCCTTTGAACAATACTCGACAAAAAAGAGATGTTAATACATTTCTAGAACACAGAACAATACTTGACAAATAATAGATATCTACTGTATGTTTTACAAAAGAATAAATTGGCTCACATTTGAAAAATCCCCTACTAATAACAGGGAGTAATAATATTATCTAGTCTATAGGTTAGTGCTATTTCTCTGTGTAATGTTTGTTTTATATTTTATATGACTCTGTGAAACCAATATCACTTAATAACAAATCATGTGGTTATGTAAGGTCCACTCTGTGCTCCCTCAGCTTATAATTTCATAGTAGACAAGGACCTGCTGATATCTTCCCTCAAGGACATACTCTGGGGTACTGTGAGGGTATTTAGCAAGTGCCTTTGAAAATGAGGTAAGTTAACATACTCTACCTAATCTGTACATGATTCAGAGCAAGTAGAATTCTGGGGTGGAGAAGGAAGATAGGATTTAAAAGCTTAATTCCTGGATTTTAAACAGCTAATATGCCTTTTTCTATTCAGAAATATTTACCAGCAGTGTCCCTCTTCTAGTAGGTAATTGATAAACATGTTTTAAGTGGATGTCTATTGAACAACATCCTCAAAACTATTTACAAAACCATCAAAACAAATTGCATTAAGACCAAAGTTATCACTGTCACTCCTTGAGGTCTGAAATTCTATTCTAATGATATTTATGAAAATCTCATGCTCAGAGATCCAAAGATAAATGTAACAGTTTAAAATTGCAAGGTTTCTCACAAATTATGTCCATGGTTCAATCTTCCCAGTTCAGTGTTTGTAGATTTTGCACTGTCAGTAAGTATCCTGTGAGGTGAACAATTCTGAAAGTTATCTTAATGACTAATTTTCATTTGGAATCTATATTCCCCACTCTGACTAGGAAGGTTTATAGGATTCAGTGACAAATCTAGTACTTAAATCACATCAGAAAGGCTGGTGTTTATTACTCCACAGCTTTGCAGTTTTAGATGTTTTGCCTTTTTAAAACTACCTTACAATGCCTCCGTCAAAAATGGAGTTTATAACACACAGCAGGAGAAGTCCCTCACTCCTTGTCCCTGCTTAAGGCTGTATTCTACAGTCTTCGGCTTTCTTTTTCCATGTTTCTCAGTGCCTGGTTCTGAACGCTCATTGTTTTATACTTATCCCCCAAGATTTCCCTCCCCACCACCTTCAAATTAATGTAATGTACCTGTGTTTCAGAGCCTGCACCACCCTCTGATCACAACTTCAGCAGGAAACAAGGATGAAACCGGACCTTGAAAGGAGAGGGAACGGGGAACAGATTGCAATAATACTGTGTGTCTCAGTAGGAAGAGACTTGGCTTCCAATCAAAGGGAGTTTGGAGAAATAGCATGGAAAGCATGATTTAAGAATTCTTGGGGAAATGTGAGAGAAAGGTTTGGCAGAATCAGATTTTCATAAATGCTCACAATATTAACTCAGGTATAATATTCTTATGGTCAATGGTTGACTGCACAAAATTCAATTTAAAAATTAGAGTGATAGTCCACTTAATTTTTAAAATTCTACACTAATTTAAAATGCCTCCACCTTGACCAGAACATTATTTAAACTGGCAGTAAGAGAGCTGGGAATGGTCAATTACTTTATGATTATCTTTAAACAGAAGTTATTAACCATTTCATACTCTCCAAGCTTCAAAATCATATTTGTTATATGAGAAAAAAGTGCACTTCTTCAGAGAATCCCAGTATAACAGCTCTTAAAAATCTTGAAAAAGGCGTAAGCAACATCGGGTCTTTAAGTGGCCAACAGATAAACCCATATTACAGATGGAAAGATAGAAGACAGGAAGAAACTGGACAAAAGAACAAATACAGAATTGTGAGCACAGTTCTTTTAATAGCTTTATTTTTTAAGACTCAAGAGAAAGGAAGGTCAAGTTCAATATCACTGTTTGTTTTCACTGCATTCACTTGGAAGGGAATGGCACCTCTGCCAACTGCACAGAATCTTGTTTTTCAGCACCTACCTCACTTCATCCTTACCTCTGTGATGGCAGTGAATATTTTAAAATAGGCACGTTTAGCTATTTCTTTTCTCCCCTACTCAAGTATACACACCTGCTACATACTCAGTAAATCTCTCTTGAATAAACAGTAACCTTTCTGAAGGCCATCTCCACATCCCGCTGATCCCAGCAGCAAGGAGTTTCTTTGTAAATACTTGCTGAATTAAACTAATGTCATCATTATAGAATCTATTCCTATAATCTAGGAGTGGATAGGATTACCACCACTTGATAAATGGAAAAAGAGGAACAGGGACCTTCTACTCACTGGCTCTTTCACATGGTCTTACCTCCCTACGGTAAGTTAAAATTTTTTTCAGTTAAACCCCTCTCCAAATTAAACTTGCTCTCAGGACTGGATTTGCAAGGTTATTTCTGAAATGTCTGTTAGTTCCATAGCATCGTTTCATTTTCCTTCAAATTCCCTGCAGAAACAACAAGAAGAATGGAGAGCACAGTTCCCTGAGACTGAGATGGGCTGGAGTAGAGAGTTTACTTTCACCTTTATGTAGGACCATAATAGAAGATATTTTAATTCACACAACAATTCTCTAGAGCACAAACATACACAAAGAACATGGATAAATGGTTTGGGCAAGACCATTTTTTGGTAAGTAGTTTCTCATGCTGGTCTAATGGAAATGGATTAAATTGCAAAAAAGTACAACCCAAAATAAAGCTCCTGGCAGAATATCCATTCTGAGACATAGTTGCATGTGTTCTTTTCACCCAATTTTATTATGAAACTCATGAAGGCATTTGGAAGTCATGTGTTCTCTTATTAAAAATTACTAATCAGGGACGCCTGGGTGGCTCAGTTGGTTAAGCGGCTGCCTTCGGCTCAGGTCATGATCCCGGTGTCCTGGGATCGAGTCCCACATCGGGCTCCTTGCTTGGCAGGGAGCCTGCTTCTCCCTCTGCCTGTGCTCGCTCTCTCTCTCTCTAATAAATAAATTTAAAAAAAAAATTACTAATCATCGGGGTGCCTGGGTGGCTCAGTGGGTTGTAGCCTCTGCCTTCGACTCCTGAGGTCATGATCCCAGGGTCCTGGGATCCAGCCCCACATCGGGCTCTCTGCTCAGCAGGGAGCCTGCTTCCCTCTCTCTCTGTCTCTGCCTACTTCTCTGCCTACTTGTGATCGCTGTCTGTCAAATTAAAAAAAAAGCTTTTAAAAATTACTAATCATCATATTGGGGGACAGCCCTGGGGACACCTCAGCGTCTGTAACACAACACACCCACCGTATTACAATGAAGACATGAGAGAGAGAGTGTGTCCTCACATAGATTGCAGTAGTTACTGTAGCAATCAAAGCTGATTCTGATTCTCCTTTGGGCTGCAGATACTGTCATTTCATAAATAAACTGCTTCACTCAACAGAGCCTTCAAAATATTAAGGAGTGTTGATGTCTAGAGATGAAAGTCCGTTTTTTCCTCCAAAACCTTTTTAAAGACCAACTTCAAATGCCTGTTTACAACTGCTGTTGTAAAATGGGTTGACTACTTGGCTTTACCTAAAGAAGTCATCGGGATAGAATACATAGGGGTAAGAATTTATATATCCAAAGGGTATTTAAATACATCCAAAATGGCATTTCCAAAGTGAGAGCCATTCAACCACACTGGCTGTTTGTTCAGAAGGAAAAAATCAGCCCATAAGACAGGCATAGAGGCCAAGTGCTCCAGAGGGCAAATTCTATATGTGTATCTATGTTCAAATTAGTCCTTATTGTCCAAGTGTGTGGAGAATGTCTGTGTTTCAACACTGTGATCCACTCCTTCTTCAGAGTTCCTAATCCACGGGCACGTTGCACACATCTAGAGCTGCCTAGGTATGGCCCACTCACTGAGCAATGAAAGGGATCCAGCCACAGAGGTAAGAGGAAAAGAGCTGAACCCCGTCACGTTCTCAGCCCAGCCACAGGATCCAGCCCCTTCCCAAGTCCTTCCCTATGCAGCCTGACGCTCTCTGTGAATTGAATATGTACACCATGAGTGATGTTTCCGGTTTCTTCTTTCCACCCCTTTCCACTGTCACTGCTATAATTTGAAAAAAAAAAATTACCATCTGATAAGGATAATGACAAAGAGGCTAATAATGATGGTAGGTTGTGGTATAGCCAGTGAGGCTCTGGGCTGGGAAACATTAGGAAGGGCCACTCTCTGTAATGTGAGCTCAGACTACAGCAAATCACAATCATGATTCAGAGGGAATACTCAACTAATCTTTCCACTCTTATCCGTAGGGGAACCAACAGAGGTCAAATTAACTCACTGGGGGCCCCTGAGACTAGGACTCCTAGACGTGGTAGCTCTGGAAAGTTATTAAGAGTTGCAGCAACAGCATCCGAAGACAACCCTGACTATTGCTCTGAATACACAGAAAACACTGGATACTTACAAACCCCTTCTTCAGAAATAATATAAGATTTCATAGCAATGCATTATGGATGCAAAAGCATGCAGAGAAAGGGGACATGCTATTGTGATGTTCTATTACTATCCATATAGACCTGGCCCACTGAATGGAAAAGACAGGGAACTCAAAAGGAATGTCACTTCCAGTAGATGTTTACCAAGCAGTTAAATGTGAATTATAATTTGGGGTCTTTAATGGATCTATCCCTGGGCAACCCAGTTTAAATTCAATTAACCATGCTTTCAGCGGGGTTTTTTTGGTGTGTGAATCACCGTGCCAGTACTTATTGGGGTATGAAAATGGGTAATTTGTGTATAATCCTCCCCATCAAGGAGTTACCATTTAACAGCTGCAAATGAGATGAACATGCCTAGCTTATTCTGTCTTGTCATTCAGATATAGGTCAAAATAAAAGAAAAAATGACCTAAGAAAATTCAAAACATAATTCTTTGTGGAAGAGACAGGGAGAAATCAGTAAGGCTGCACAAAAAAGACACTGTATTTTCAGTAAGTCTTGAGGGATGCGTTCAATGTGAAACATTTAACAATATTCAGTGGGCAACATGAGGGCAGAAAGTTCATTTGAAGCAGTAGGTACAACTTGAGATGTGCTTGAGATAGGCACACCTAGAGAACTGTCCAATTTAGCAGGTCAAAGTGCAGACCTATAAGTCATGGAAGATAATGCTGGATTGGAAGACTGTCAACATACTGTGGGAGGCCTGCCTATCAAGCTAAGGAAACTGTTTTTAGTTCTATAAGTAATGGGAAGGCATTAAAAGGTTTTGCATAGGTTAACGACTGTACTCAAATCAGGTTTTAGTGAATTTGGTTGGTTTTGAGTGGGGAGGCACTTGGTGCAGACAGGAGGCAACCATCGTGGTTTGGGAAATGTCAAGAACATGACCTTCAGTGTACAATGAAACCTAGTGTGGGAGCCAGACATAAAGCCAGGATAGAATCAATAAGGCTTGGGGATGGTTTCCACAGGGAAGGGGAGGCAATAATTAAGGTGGGAAGTACCACAGATGAGTAAACACTTGTGTGTGTTTGTTTATTGTTGTTTTTTAACTGTAGTTTTCAAATAATGATGCTTTCATTAGCAAAATTTAGAAAATAAATTGTTCTTTGAAGAGAGGACAGGTATTTTCTAACATACTACTTTAAAGTGCTAGTAAAAATTGCTGATAGGTCTGCTCAGCCACTCATGGAAATGAACTGGAAAAGGATCAGTCCAGAGCTATAGAGTAAGAAGATTTCTGTATCAAAGAGGCACCAAGACCACAGTCTGATTAAAGAAAGAATGTAGAAGGAAAAGACAATTAAGACAGAAGTGTCTGGAAAGTTGCACAAAACAGACAAGGAAAGAAATAAGGATCAAAAAAAGAGATCTGAGAGAATTAGGAAGAACTAGAATAACACATTCGAATCCAAGGGAGACTTCATTCAACAAATTATCTGTTGTTGAGCAAATGTACCATGTGAGGGTTCATGCTAGATGCTGGGGATACAAGGTGGGCAGAACACAACAGCTCTGCTCCCGTGAAGTTCATAGTTTCCTAAGGAGTGTTGACAAACAGCACAAAGCATCACAGCGAGTCTGGGATGATGGAAATTAAGATAGGACCTTTAACCAAATGCATACTTTTAAAAAATAAAGAGGATGAATAAATTTATAATGACAGGTGTACTTATAGAAACTTAAACCACTTTTAAGGATGGCAAGGGCCCATGGAACAAAATATACACTCATCCTCCCATCCTTCTTCCCTCCCTCCCCCCTCTCTCACTCTCTGGTCTGTCTCTCTCACACACATACACACACTTTAATCTGCTTGAAATAAGAAAGGAGGCTATTAAGTAAACAAGCACACTCTGCTATGAAATATTGAAAACTAATATTATCCACATGTTCTAGAAAACCTGTAAGGACAAGGAAAACAGAAGGACAAAGAAGAAGGAGGAGGAGGAATAGGAGGAGAGGGAGGAGGGGGAATGGGAAGAGGAGGAAGAGAAGGAGGAGGAGAAACAGCAGCAGCAGCACCAGCACCACCACCATATACTTTATCTTCAGAAGATTCAACCACTACTTGGTCTACGATTCTGCAGAAATCTTGCATACACATTTTATATTACATGGCTCATTAATTTCCAAACCATCCATAGCCTTATTTTATGAAATACTGCATAAGAATTGGCAAAAAAAAAAAAAAAGTACAGCAAAGGGAGGAGAGGGGTTGCTTAATTTTAACATTTGGATCATATCATTTGCTTTGTACCTTCTTACATTTAATGACATGAATAAAATAGAATAATGCCTGTGTGATAAAAAGCTTTTCCTAGGTTATTCAGCATATACAGACTTTTCACTGTGACCCATGTGGAATCACTAATTTGGATTTGCCTTACGTTGAATAACACAAAACAAGCTGGAGCCATCATATATCTGTCAACAACAATACAAAATCACAGAGGTTTTTCACTCCAATATTGCTGGTTTGCAAACCCTGGATCTTCCCTGGGTAAAATTTGAAACTGGCCTCCATACACAAACGACAAGAAGACCAAAGAAGAAGGCAGACCACTCCAGACTGGTAGGTGGCAGATGCAATAAGCAAAGGAACTTACATAGGAGGCTTACAGTGGGGGCTACGGGAGAAGATCTCCAGCCCCCATCCCCCGGCCAGAAACTTATAAGTTCATATAGAGTCCTTAGAAGAGCTCAGTCACATACACCCTCCTGATGGCCTCAGCAACACCTTTCTCTCTCAAGGCTATGTCCTTGAAAACAGTTCCTGCTTTGGGGCGCAGAACATACATTCCAAGGGCAAGGGAGCAGGGGAGGAGCCTCCAATGGCCCAGGTCTAGCTGCTGGATCCAACAGTAGTCACGTCCTTTGGATGACCTCCTCTAACAGTGACTGAAATGTCCATGCATTTCCCTCCCCACTTTTAGCTGTAGATGACATCACATAACATATGCCATCCCTAAGTTAGATGGCACAAACTGAGGACACCGATGAATAATCTTACAGGGTTGTTTTTTTTTTTTCTTTTTTAACTCCGACCTTATTTCTGATTCTCTTTCAAATATACTGCTGAATTATCATCTCCCTCTGTCTCTCCACTGGTAGCAGGATTATGTTTGATTTCATAGCCAGGGAGCAAAATAGTAAGAATAGACGATTTTGTGAAAAATATATTCTGGGCAGGCTTTTGATTTAATATGGAAGCTGGTGACAGGGAGGCTAAAAGTGAGCACAACAATTTTTAAGAAACCTTTTCTATTTATACTTATTTACAAGATGTCCATTTTCTGTACTCTAGCATTAACAGTGTTTCAGCTACAGGGGTTTAGAAGTGATGTTCATCAGTTAACATACTAAATACATAGTTCACTAAAAGAGAGCAGAGAATAAACTTTTTTAGCTATATTACAAAGTTTTAGTAACCCAGTTCAACCCTGCTCCCATGTTTCCTACATTCCCTCCTTTCGTGTGGTTTTTCTCCTTCATCTCTCAGCAAACCAGTTTTCATAGCATTCTGACTCTAGAGTTGGGTCATAAAACACACACACACACACACACACACACACACACACACACATGCTTTTCTCTGGTTCCTGATTTCCCTCTCATCTTCATTCATTCTTCTCAGTCCCATCCCCCAGTTAAATTTTGTTCCAGTTCTGATTAAAACATTTTTTAAACCTCTATCCAAGAGGCATATATTCAAGGGAAAACCATCATGGTCATGTTGGAAGTTATGCAAATGTCTCACTTGTTTGAAAGAAAACAAGAAATCAGGAGCTATTGTCTTAAAAACAAGAACTGAAGGTAGAGTTCAAACCTTTAAAAATAACAGTCCTTCCTTATCCCAAGATTAATGAAGACCATTCTATATCTGAGCACAAATAACCAAAGTATTTAAGCATGTATTTGGTGGAAAAAATATAGACTACATATTCAGGGGATCATTCTCGAATAATGTTAACCTTGAAATCGTTACAAAACAAGAACAAAAAGATGCTCCAAGCTCTTTTTCCTTTATTCTTCTCATATGACAATTAACTCTAAGAACATGCAACACAATTCAAGAAACAGGTGTCAAATCAATTCAAGCCAGAAAAATCTTCATTTTTGGTCTCACCTTAACCAAGATAAAATCAACATCTTTCTATTCTCCAAAGGAACAATGAACACATACTGATTTTAAAAATGGTACTAAAAGTATTTTTTTTAATGTATCATACTCCCCAGATGTGATTTCATCTTTGTTTCCATTTTATCTAACAAATAGAGATTATGGCCACCTGTGGCACTGTGAATAGACTGGACAGGCTGATTCTGTCCCCATCTGGCCTATTAAAGACTAGGCCCAGCCAAAAAGCTGTTATCAGTGAGTAGCCAAACAATGCAAGCCATCGTCTTCCCCAGACTTTCTTTTACTAATCTATCTTCAACTTTCCACCGCTGTCTTGTGCATGAGTGCAATTCCTAAAAGGACAGCTAGCTCTCTACCGTATTCTTTGCCAAAGGAACAGCAAAGACAGAGACCCTATAAACTCAACGATTTACTTAGCCCTCTACACTTAAAATGCCATTCTGGAAAAAATCCAATTTCTTAACGATTTTCAGTATCCCTCATAAAATATATCCTAGACAATCTTGGTTCATAATGAGAGAACTATTGCCATAAGTGAAACCAGAACTAAACATCAGTACAGGTCAAACTTGGGACTTTAAAGGTAATGGTCATATTCTTTTTTATTTTTTCCCAGCCTGTAAAAGGCTAAGACTTTTCTCTTTAAAATGTCAAATAAGGCTAATGTCCTCCCAGTTAAAATGGCCTTAACAATATATTAAAAAGGGAAGACAAGAAAGGAAAAATGTCCATATTTCAATGTTCAAATTAGAGTGACAGACTCAAGTTGTCTGAAGTGACTCCATTTCCCTGGATATAAACAAGTAGAATGTGGAAATACCTCTTTCCCTGCAACTCAAGTCCAAGTGTGTCATCCTATAAATCTATGCTAGAGCCATATGTACGACCCCTCATCTTATACAACCTGGGAAATGTCCAGCTCTCCATAGCTTCATATGTCCTGCAACCCCCTTCATTCTGTTTATGGCTCCTCTAAAGCTCTTATACATGGGAGCCACCTAAAAACAAACTGATTCAACCAAAGGTGCTGTGGGGGGTGGGGGGCAGGATATCTCATTCCCTGTTTCACAATGGATCCCACTAAACTCATCAGACCATGTCTTTCCCTTGCTTTCGCAGAATATAGGCTACTCTGAAAGCCAAACACCTTGCAAAAGAGGACTTGGGTACCTTTCCAAGGCTTTACTGTGTATAAATTATTTCCAAGTGTCACTGAAGACCATTTTCTCTGAACACACTAAACTGAAGCTAGCAATAAAACAAGACGCACGCTCCTGCTGAAGAATCTGACCCGAGAAACATTCCGTCTGTATGTTACCAGGAAACCAGAATAGAGTTTTAATGAAGAAATGTTTGGGAGCATAAAGGAAAAGTGGATGGAAAGGATCAATACTATTTCAGCTCTTTTATCCCCAGGTGTTAGGGCAAGGAAGTGTGTGGTCTGCAGTCATCTGGCAGATGCATAAACAACATGGGAAATTTTCAGAGAAGGCAAAAGTAGGCACAGGATCGGATCGCAGGGGACCCCGCCACCAGCGAGTTTCACACACACTTCAAACAGCTCTTCTTCCCGACCTGGACCTTGCGTGCACCCCCTCTCCTTGGTACCCCCATTCCCTCCGCTCCCACCTCCCTTTTCCAGTCCTGCCTGGGTGGCGGTCTCTCATGCAGCAAAGGCAACAAGCGTCCCCAGCCAAGGAAGGGGTCCCCGTCTCAGCTCGAGAAGGAAGGAGGGGAAGAAGGGCGCCCGCTCGCATGCTTAATACATCCTACCGCCTGTGGAGCTCGCCTCCTCCAGCTGAGCCGAGATGCTTTCCACCCTCCTCACATTCATCTTCGGGGACGCAGGGTGCAGGAGCGGGACTCGAGAGTCGGCGGCCCAGAGGCGCGTATTGCCGGGTCTGGCACCGGAGCGCACTCGCCGCTCGGCCCCCGGCGTCCGCGGCTCTGGGAGCGCGAGGCGGCGGCGGCGGCGGCGGGCAGGGCGCGCGGAGC
>ML110802.1:26069-74706 GCA_003697995.1 Taxidea taxus jeffersonii
AAACAAACAAACAAATAAATAAATAAAATGCTCACTACAGTGTTGTCAACAATGAAGTGGATGAAGCCTCTTCTCAGAATAAAGGTCAAGTTGACCAGTTCTCTCCGCAAAAGGACTTCATGTTTCCTCTGGGTTGAAGTCATTTCTAAATGTTTGCAAAACCATCCACTTTCCCTGTAGACACACCCCACCCCCCATACACACACTGTCTTCAGATGAAATCTCCCTTACTCCAAGGTCTCCACTGACATTTTCTTGTTCTACCTCCTCTCCCCAATCCCAGGAGTGACTCACTTTGGGTCTTGTGAGGTCTCTCACTTCTCTTTTGGTTCATGGTTAGGGGGATTGATGCTAACACCACCAACACTTGGGGTCAAATCCTAGTTCCACTAATTTTGTGACTTGGTGCAAATTATTTACATCAGCTGTAACAATGGGATAATGACGGTACCTATTTTACTGGTTTGTTGTGAAGATTTAAGGTAACTGATAGATGTAAAGGGCTTAGGGCTGTGCTTGGCACACAAGAATCTCTAATTCAATGGCAACTCTTTCCAGAAAACACTCTTACAACTTGTACTGTTAGATGATCACTAACACCTACCCAGCTCTACATTCCATCATTTTCCATCATATGACATCTAATGTGACCTTTGGAGTCCAGAAGCCTGGGTGAGAATCCCAGTCCCAACTGTTAGTAGCTGTGTGTCCAAGAGCTAATAACCACCCTTTGTCATCTCTACAATGTAAAAAAAATTAATGTCTACTTCAGTTAGCTGTTGGAATCAATTAAATAAAGCAATGTGTGTAAAGTATTTAGTATGGCTTCTGGCACATAAGAAAAACTCAGGAAGAGCTACCATGATTATTATCAACATCATAAGAGTTAGCAGCCATCGTTATATTTAGTTAGGATGACTCAAAGAAGAAATGGCATCACTGCACTTTCTTTGACAGGTCTACCAAACCTTCCTTCACAGTGTGGGAAGCAATATACAACTCCTCTTCCATCTACAAAATACACAGAACACTGTGTGGGGCCAACTCTCAAGTCTTGTCAATTGAGCATCTGTCTGTTCTGATCCTACAAAGTGTCTATCCCTGGACTAGTTGTAAAGAAGGCAACAAAATCAGGTAAAGAGGACACTGCACTCAATAAATTTGCAATGTACTGTTTCCAAAATATTCATGTGGGAACTTATCTACCATGAAATTCATTTTCAGAACCTCTTTACACAAATCCTCCATCAATGCAAGATATCACAGGGAAAGCCATCTTTTTGTTGCCAACCATTACTGTCATCTCTGATATTTGGGACTAAAGGGCCAGGGTGACTGCCTGGCTTGTGCAATCTCCCTACTGGCACTGTAGATGTCTCATATGGTGATAGAGAAGGGATCATGTGCCACACCAAGTCCTGCCATCCCTTTGCTCCTCCTTAGAAGCTATGACACTTCTAGTCTCTACCCCAGTCCAGCCCCCCAAGAAATACGTGCAAAGATTCCCACATTTTCTATAACTAACTTAGGGTACTCTTCATGTAACATGGATGCATATTGTTGCCTCTAGGAATGATGTTTTTAAAAATGCAGAGAAGAGTAAACTTGTTCCCCCCAGGAACAATGTTTTAAAAAGTGCAGAGAGTAGTAAACTCATTATGTGCCAGCCTTTAAGCTTAGATTTTATAAACATCATTTCATTTCATCTTTGCAAAATGCTACAGAGTAAGCCATGTTATTATCCCTATTTAACTAGTGAAGAAGTTATGACCCAGGGAGATGAACAGGCTTGTCAACTTAACAACAATAGCAATCGTGATCTCTGGGATTTGAGCTCACCAGGCCAACTCAAGAGCCCTCAAACTTAATTACTACACTATACCACCACCATGAACTAGGATTTGGATACTCTGGACTCTGACATTTCCCAGCTCTGTGCCCTTCAGAAAATCACTGATCATTTCTCAGCTTCAGTCCCTCATCTGCTAAAAGGGGAATTTCTGCTGCACAAGGTCATTGTCAGGATCAAGTCAGATAATGAAAGTGAAAGCTATATATAAAATGTGAAATGTTGGAGAAGCATTTAGGATTACTTTTATTATTGTCCCGATATTTTATTGTTGATATCATTGCCTGGTCTTTTCTGAAAGTCCCTTCTTTCAGCACAATTCCTTCTTGTGTACCAGGACTCAAACAATAACAATAATAACAAAACTTCTCGTATCTAATATTTATTGAAGTGGTTACAATGCATGTTCTATGTTAAAAATTCTACATCATTATACCACTTAATACTTGGAAGAATTACTGCATGGGGCTATTTTTGCCCTGATTTCAAAATAAAACTCAGAGAGATTAAGTAGCCCATCAGCTGGCTGCAAAGAGGTGCTGCTGTGAGATGTGAAACCACGACCTTCAGATGATAAGACCAGAGCTTTCAGTTTCTACCTGGTCATTCTCAAACTTTATCAGACCTAAGAATCCCTGAAAGGCTTGCTTTGGAAGCCTCCGTTCTCCAACCTCCTCAGTGGAGTCACTGCGTTTAGGAGAGAGGTCTTGGAATCTAATTTTTGCTTAATGAATAGACTATATTTTATGGCAGGTTTAGGTTTACAGAGCTCCCCTATGCCCCTTTCTACTCTCTCTCCTCCCCACCTCCTGCCCAACTTCCCTTATTTTAATATCTTTGTATTACTTTATAAAATATTTATATATTACTATATAATATCTTACTTTATATTTAATATCTTTATATTGATAAAATATTTACACATATATTACTATATAGTATTTTTAGCTTACTTTATAAAGATATTAGATCTCTTAATATCTCATCAAAGGGGTTACATTTGTTACAATTGATATCGCATTATTATCAACTAAAGTCCATAATTTAGATAGGACTGGTGGACTTATAAGAAGACAGATCACTCAGAGGAAAGGCCATGTGAGGACAAAGCAACCATTCACAAGTCAGTAAGAGAGAGCCCTCATCAGAAATCAAATCCTGCTAGAAACTTGATCTTGAACTTGCCAGTCTCCAGAACTGTGAGAATATAAATTTTCATTTTGAAGCCATGCAGTCTGTGTTATTTTGTTATGGCAGTCCAAGCTAACACACACCTGAAGACTGCACTTTGAGAAATCACCACCCTACACCAGAAGTGTGTGGTCTGCCATCCAGCAACATCCGTATAATCTGGAAACTCATCATAAATTTAGAAATTCAGCCCTGCCCCAGACCTCCTGAATCAGTATCCTCATTTTAAAACATCCTCAAGTGGTTCCAGACATGCCAATAAAAATGTGAAACACTCTCCTCAATAAGGCACTGGTGTAGTTTACTTGGGCTCCTTGGAGGCAATCAGCACTCCCTGGGCATGAGAGGAGGCTAGTGTTATAATCACAACCAATTCAATTCATGGCATCCCCCATCCCCACCAATGAGACAACCCTGTTTCCCTTTTTGCCAGTCCCTACTCCAATGAATAGAATTGTTTATTGCCTAGTTAAGTTTCAAGAAGCAAATATCCTCAACCTTGATCATCTGACTACACCTGCAAATTTCTTTGCAATTCCTGATCTCTAAGTATTATAATAATTGAGGAAAATAATCTCCTTTGAGATCTTCATATTCAAAGGAATCTTAACATGCCATAAAACAAAAATGAGGTAAACATTTCAGGGCAGGAAAGTTCATTCTGACATTCCTATAGAATCTCTATATTCACTAGCTGATTTGGTCTTCTACCACTCTGAAAAGTAGGCAATTCAGATTTTATTATCCCCATTTTGCAGATGAAGAAACTAATGTCAATGGCAAGTAAGAAACTTACTTGAATTTTTACCAGGAGCATGGGATGCAGCCAGGACACAAACTTTCATCATCTGACATCTTTTAGCACTTGGTGCTCTAAGCTCTGCCAAGTTTATATAAGCTGGATTACTGCCAAACGAACTGCAGATTTGCCTTGCAACTTTGTCATGCAGGATAAGTCCATATTATAAATGTAAAGTTATTATATCATTTAGCTGCATTTCCCCGGACTTGTGGACTTCAGGAAATCCACTGGCTCTGTTTTCTATGTAGCAGGAGACGTGATTAGGGGATTTGCTTCAGAACACAGATTTAGTTTAACCAGGGGGGCTCTGCAAGAACTTACAGTATCATTCATGAAGTCAGTGCTGAAAAGGTTTACTTACATTCTATATCTCCAGGTTCCATATTTGAACTGTATGTTCTAATTGGATGAGAAATTTGTTAAATTCCAAGCCACTTTATACCTTGTATCCTTGTATTTTCTTTAATTGCTCACCATATTGCATTTAGACTAAAAATAGATGCTTAGGGAGTAAGAATCTGCCAGTGTATCTATTGGAGCAGGTTGAATGAAACTATCCAAAAATGACTTTATTGTAGCTATATAAATATGTTTCTAGAGAGTTCTTTTTAATCAAAAGTTGGGCAGAGCTAAAAATAAATTTCCTTCTAAATCGTATTTCTCCAAATATTCCATTCAAATAGATCAAATTCATTTTAAGAAACAAGATAAATTTTAATTTCTTTGTTTATGTGTGCACATACAAAATACTGTGTTATATTTCTGATAAAGAAGTTATTTAACTTAGTATATTTAAGATTTTTCAATAAATTAACATTTGGGGGAATTATGTTCAATTCATTTTGTTTTAAAATGTGTTTATAAAATTAAAGCCTTTATATAAATTAGAAAGGTTGTAGGGAAAACAAGAAAAAAAAATTTTTTAGATTAAGGTAAAAAAAAAATTGCCACAGTTCTGAGCCTGGATAATTCAAAACTAGGTTGACAATCTGTCAGGACTGAATAGTGAAACTGCCACATGCACACTTGTCAAAAGAGGTGAAATATTTGATGTTCAAGTTCAGGTGTTAGTTAACCTGTCAACAAATAGACAAAAGAAAGGAAAAAAGACAGACCTTCAAAGTCTCAGCCATTGGGTCTTCTGAAGTCTAGACTCTTTCAGATGGGCGATGATAACAAGTGGTATCAAAGAATGAAAATCTATGTTGAAATGGTGGGTGCCCATAAAACATGCATTTGCAGATATGGGGAGAGTTTGGGGAAATGCAATGAAGGATACATCCTTAGTCATGGAACTAAAAGATATGGGTGGGGGACATGGGGGTAAAGACATAAGATCATGTAGTGGCTAGACTATGGAATAACAAGGTTGTATGACATGACAAGTCATTTTTATTTCCTTTATTGATTTTTGGCAAGTATGTATCTTTTATCTACAATCATTAGAATACCTATCAAAATATTATTTTCCATTCATTCATATGTAACCAGAGTCTGATGAAACAGAACTCATTAATTATTTAAAAGATCTTTTTCCTCCTCCTAGGAAAAGATTACTTGGATAAGTCAGACAGCATGATACATCAGTAGCAATAGGATTATACTGGGAAAATGTTGGTAGCAGATGAACTTTGATATTATCAAGCCAATGCTCTTGGTAGGTAAAAGTTTGGCATAATAAAATAATGTAGAGTGGTCATGCTGGTGGAGAGGCACAAGTGAATGGGTGCATTTCATTATCTCTGAACCTTGATTTCTTCATATATAAGCAGGACCTGTGCTTAGCAATCAAATCTCAAGAATGTAGCTTCGTCATTCAGCACGTATCAAGCCAGGCACTGTGTGAGGTACAGAGGCTATACTGAAGGAAAACCAGAATTCCTGCCTTCCAGGAGCTGGCAGTCAAGGGGGAAATGCATACAGTCTAGTGAGTGATTGTGGGCAGAGTGACTGACTCTGCCTTTTGTACATTAGTGGTAACTTATCCAATCTTCCCAGTCCCATAAGAGCATCTATGTTAGTTTTGCCATAAAAAATCCTACTCCAAACTTAGCAGCCCACCATAACAATCATTTGGTTAGCCACAGTTCTGTGGTCGGCCAGCTTAGGGAGTGTTCAGCTGGACATACCCATGCATCTGTGGTCAGCGGGCAGTGAGTGATACAGTTTAACTCACATGTCATGCAATTGGAGTAGAGCAGACAACTCATCCCCACATGTACTTGGGCTCCCTCATCATCCAGCAGACAGGCCCGAACTTCTTCTTTGGTGGTAGTTGCAGAGTTGTTAAGAGCAGCCAGAGAAAGCAGGTGACCCCCTACAACACTCCTCAAGCCTCTACTGGGTACCCATTTGCTACAATTGTGTCATTGACTAGACCAAGTCACAGGGTCTGCCCAGATTTGAGGGGGAAAGAAAGAGTTTGCCTTTGACGGAGGAAATTATAAAGTCATATTACAAAAGGCTCTATACAGGGAGAGGAAGAATTTGTGACCAATTTCTCAACCTACTCTAGGGAGGTACTATGAATATTTCTGTGAGGCATAGAGAGTTTAAGGGATCCAAGCTCATCAAGCCAGAGAAAGGGCAAAAATTCCAAAAGGGCAGTCTGGCTCCATAGCCAGCAAGTTAGTCCATGACACTATATAGTACAAGTGCCACACAGGGCTTATTCATGTGTTGCGGGAGATTTAGGAAGAGCCCCTAACTTAATGCTAGTTATTAGAGAAGCTTTCACAGAAGAACTAACATCAAATACAAAATCCTAATGGACAAGGATGAATTAACCATCTGAAAAGGAAGAAAGGACAGGAACACTCTCTATAAAAGAGACCACATATGCCAAGTACTGGAGACTGAGACAGTTAGTTATATGCAGAGAACTGCAAGTGGTTCCCTGGGCTGGGGCATCAGGAGCCAAGTTCTATAGCAGGAGAGGTGAACTTGGGCCATGCTGTAAATGTCTTAAAACTAAGGGTTGAGGCTTTAATCAGAAACATTAGCAGCCCCTGAAAGGCTCAGTCCAAGGATAATAGGTTCAGATTCTCCTGTAGGGTCTTCACTATTACACCTATGAAGAGTAAGGATCAGAATCAAGTAACATTGCAAGCAAGGAAATAATTTGCGAGGGGTTTGCACTGATCAAACAGTAAATAATGACCTGAAATAAGAGAGAGGCAGTGGGGATGGGGGAAAAAAAAAAGACATATTGGAAAGATATTTAAAAGACCAGACACGATGACTAGCAAATATGGTGATGGAGGGGTCTTGATGACACCCAGGTTTTGGCTTAGATGCTGCCTAGGGATGACAGTACCACGACCTGAACCGGGATATCATAAAGTAAGACATTTTGGGGAAAAAAGTGATGGTTTTTTTGATTTGCATGTGTTGAATTTGAGACATCTACAAAACTATGTCCAAATGAATATATGCAGCTATGAGGGGGGAATGAGCCTGGAAGTCCAGAAGGACCAGGTTGGAGGAATAGATATAAAGGTCATCTGAGTATGGAAAAGATTGTCCAAGGAGAATTTATGTGGAATAATATTAATAACATATGGCATTTGTTAGGCATTTGTCCTGTACTGGGAATGGTTTTGAAACACTTGACATTACTTAACAAATTTAATTCCCACAACAGTCCTAGAAGGCAATACTGTTATTGCACCCATTTTACAGATGAGGGAATTAAGGCACACTTAGGTGGTTAAAGCCAGCATTCAAACTCGAGCAATCTGGCTCCAGAGCCATGCCTCTAATCTTGAAGTTACACTCCTCCTATATGCAAAATTAGGGAAGGTTCCAGTGCAGAATCCTGCACAATACAAGTACCGTTAAACCCTGGCTTAACATGACGAATGAGATGCAAAATCCAACCTTGAAATATAGAAGTTCATCGTAAATGTAGGGGTCATGTCATTAGGAGGCAGACAGAAAAAATATATGTCTCAGTTGTTATGCACAATCACACACACAGAGAAGTACATTACTAGAGAGAGTGAAAATGGTATCAGCTGACCATACAGAACTGAAAAAGTCGCCCCCCCCAAATCCCAAGGTGCAGGCTAGGGGTGGGAGAATTTCCTAATTCTATCTCACCCTACCCCATCACTCCTCCTGTAGAAGATAATCACATTAGTCTGCCCCATTGAAGAACCGGAACTCAGCACAGGATCGGAGCCAATTTTCAAATGCATTTTATCAGAATTCTGGCCAGCCTTGTACCATGGAAACCAAGAAAAGAGAATTTTCCAGGGAGACAGTGGCTACAGTAACAAGAGGTAATGAGATGTCAAGTACACAGAGGCCTAAAATAACATATCCATTGTATTTAGGAGCAAAGAGATCATGAGTAACCTCGTAATGATTAACAAGCAACTCTTTGTTCATGTATTTAAGATTTCTCTTTGGATAGTAACATCATTTATTTTGCAGACTACAGTTATATACACTTGGTATTTCCAGATAGCAATAAAAGGTATCATTGCTGAGTGCCTCTCATATGCTAAATTCTTTAATTGACATTTTTTATTATGCCTAACAACTACCTACAAGGTAGCAGATATTTTTTTGACAAGTGAGGATACCCACCTTTAGAGCAGCGACCTGGACCTGAGATCACAAGCCTGGTCACTGGCAAAGCCAACAACCAGAATCAGAAATCACCAAATTCACAGACTTGTTTTTTTTTTTTTCTTCTCTACACTGTGCATACAATCTTCACTGACTTCCAATGACAAAAGAGTGTAGGAATGTCACAAATGGTATCCGCTAATTCAAGGATCTCTTCTTAATCAATTGTTCCAACTTCACCTCTATCACTTGGCTGTCATTTCTAAACCATAGCAATCCAAGCATCTTCGGGATTCACTTACAGAGATATTTTAATAAATAATAAAAGGGTCAGAAGTTGAAGACAAGTTGAGGAGAAAGAAAAGGCATTGATGTCTTATCTCTGTTTTTCTGGGAAATGGGGCTTGGGTGACAGTAGACGGTGCCCCTTGCTATAATTTCTAAACCAGGACAGCTACTGAAACCATTTGATAATGGAGCCAATCCCCAGTCCAAATCCAGTCTCTATATGAACTAAGAGTGGGGGGAAGTCATTATAAAGGTAAATCAAGGGCAGAGGAAAACCTCCAAAGAAGAGTTTTGACATGTGGAATCTGGAGTTTTTGCAGATGTCAAGATCCCATGACTTGGCTTCTTTTTATCCAGTTCATATGCTTTTAGGATTGGGCATTTTGATGGCATTTAAAGGGTGAGAAGTGTGTAGTGACTAAGGGATAAACCATAACATGGAGCATTCCTTCTTGAATATCAGAGTTTTTTATATTTCTTAGACATTGCAAGGTCATATTTGGAAAAAATTAATGAGAGATATTAATATTGAGAGATAAAGACTAAAAAACAGGTTTGCTGAACACTTGTGCAGCAAATGCTTCTGAAAACACCATATATATATATATATATATATATATATATATATATATATATAATTAGAGGTGTCCAAACCTCACTGCCCCTGTTGAGGCATACACACACACACACACACACACACACACACACACACACGAGGAAGGTGCTACTAAATGCCCATTTTACAGAAGAAAACAATATGGTAAAGTGAAATGAAGCATCTTACCAACGCAACTGGATCCATGGGCAACTGATGGTCTCGAATGACCAGCTAGGTTGATAAACAGAAATGAATCCAAAAAGAAAAGTCTCAAAATTATTAATAAGATCTGTCAAGTCAAGAGTAATCAAATGTGATAGTCCCCTGATCTTGCAAACAAACCTGTATGGGAAGCAGAGAATGTGGGGCCAAAAGAGAAACTCTCACTGACCCTGGTGTTGGGAGAACTGGGTTTTGACATTGGCTAAAAGTACTTGTCGACCTTTCAGTTCTTCTTTGACCATTAGTTTTCTCATCTGTAAGATGGGAGTAGCAAGACGTCTCAGCAATGAAATGAGGTTTAAATATGATGGTGTGTGAAAAAGACCCTCATAATTTGCATATCTTTATCTGTTAGATCATAAAACAATTTAGAATGATCCATCTGTCCAATGAATTAAAGGCCCACAGGGCCTTACAGTAAGTATCACCAAAAAAATAATGTTAATGAGACAATTTGTGATGCTAGGTGAGCAGGAGAACAATATTTTTTTTAATTAATAGAGATTGAGCTAATGGCACATCATCAAGGATCAATAACTAAGCAGATGGCAGAGATAAAACACAATCATTGTTTTTGGTAACTACCCCAAATGTGATGGTTTTAGATTGTTCAAAATAAGTATAAACCATGCTTTGGATGGAAGGTCATTTTCAAATAATGAACAGCAGTGCATAAAATTATAATAGAGCCAAAAAGCACATGCGAACATTGTAACAAGAAAAGGTGCTTTGTGAGTGCAAAGTTCCTGAGTGCCCCGTGGAACGTTGGACAGCTACACCCTCTCTTTTGCTCCAATTTCCTTTTCTCTCAAAGCATTTTGTTCATTTCCTACTCACAATTTCTCAGAAAATATAAATAAGTATTTTTGTGCATTTAATGGTTTAACGACCATCTCCCAACACACAGACACAAACACACGCACACACCTGGAGTCTCCAAGAGGACTAGAGTCATATTTGGTTTTTGGACAAGGGGATAGCCAATGCCAGCCTCAGAGCCTAGGGAAAAATAAGCACTCAATTAAAAAAAAAAAAAAACTGTTGACCAAAAAGACAAATGATTCTTTGTTGTTTCTGGGTAATCCTTTCTGCTACTCCTCAAGGCACAAATCACAGAAGAGGACACTTGACTATTTTCACACAGTAAAGGTATCACACTTCGTAAGCTGTACCTGGAACATTACTGAGTCTGATTTGCATACTACCTGTGTGTTTAGCAAGGAGGAACTTTGCAGAAAGCTCATTTGGATCTATTCAGGGAGAAGGCAGAAGTCTTATTAGAGGTGTCCAACCTCACCGCTCCTGTTGAGGCATGCCCAGTTAAACCTCTAAGTACAAATGACTCTCCCCAACACCCCACTAAGTTTCAGGGTTCCCCTCATTCTTACTGCAGGCTGTCCTCTCTGAGAAGCCACTGAAGGCCCCTCTCTTCCTTGAGAGGCTGCCCAGTTGGTTCAAATGCAGACAGTAGAAGGTTTTGTTCACAAGGCCAGATGGGTGAAGTTCTAAGGTGATTCTGGCCTAGAACGCATGAGCAATGCCCACGACAAAGCCTCTCAATCCACCTGATACACACTGGTAGGCAGCACTACCTTCAGACCACAGTCTAGTACCTGATTACTCAGATTCTGCTTCTACTACTGTCTCTTCCTCCCAGGCTCCAATGCAGGATATATCTTATATCCCTGCCTTATAACTGTTGTCTCTAACATTGAAATCTCAAGGATGGATCAGGAAGGTTCTCATCACACCCAACCCAATTATGAGCAGCAGGAATATCAGGTTCCTATTCCTCGAGGAAAGAAAATATTTTGTTTTTCTTCTGAAGCACAAGTGTGTTCTCAGTGTTCCCCGTAATTGGATGATAATGAGAAAAATGTTTGCATTATCTGCTGGGGAAAGCCATCACCCCGTCCTCATCCCAATAGGCCACATGATTCCATGAGGCACCAAAGAAAAAGCTAGCTGCAAAGTCTAACATGCTTCCCATGTTTCCATCTATCTCTCAGATGAGGGAATAACGAAAGAACTATTGCCAGACTGTATAAAAAGATCAGATTATCCTCAGGATTAAATGCAACTCTCTTTCTTGGGAGGCAGTCTCATCTCAGGAATACTTCGAAAAAGAAGCAATGAACAACTAACACCCAGACTATGATTTACCAAATCTTACTATTTGCCTGGTATTGTATATCAATCCATTCTAAAGATTCTGTTGTGCCAAGTGCTCACTCAAGGTCCAGCTTCCCTGTGTCCTATTAGACGAGATATGCAGATTTTTTGACAACTTTCTTAGGGACCTGAGCTGAAACTCTGTTTGCTGAGGCACAAGCTTGCCTCTTCCTGGCTTTTCTCCCTTCTTCCCTGGTTCTGCACTTACTCTGGATAAGTTCATCTGAGTGGTGACAACAACTTTAAAAACCTAGGAAAATATAAAAAAACAAGTTAAGATTAGCAGTTATCAATCAAAGTGATAAAATTTTGAGAGATCAAAATCTAGTTGGAACTTCAAAATTATAAGGTGAAGTCTTTGTCATTTTTTAGTCCCAGCTCTTATTAAATACAAATCAACCTCAGGGCGCCGGGGTGGTTCAGTCAGTTAAGCATCTGACTCTTGATTTCGACTCAGGTCATGATCTCAGGGTTGTGAGACTGAGCCCCACTTTGGACTCCATACTGGACATGGAGCCTGTTTAAGATTCTCTATCCCCGGGAGGGAGACAAACCATAAGAGACTCTTAATGTCACAAAACAAACTGAGGTGGGCTGGGAGGAGAGGGGGAGGGAGAGGGTGGTGGGGTTATGGACATTGGGAAGGGTATGTGCTATGGTGAGTGCTGTGAAATGTGTAAACCTGGCGATTCAAAGACCTGTACCCCTGGGGCTAATAATACATTATATGTTTATAAAAAATTAAAAAAATTTAAAAAGATTCTCTATCCCTCTGCCTCTCTCTTTCTCTGATTTAAAAAAAAATCAATCTCATTGTTGTATACACATACATAGTATATATAATCTCTACATACAGTATTAAAGGAATTGCCTTCACTGACATTCGTTTGCTCTGACACATCAAGTATATTTCCTTTTAATTCCACTTACAATACTGTTTTCCTCCCCAGAAGCATATTTACTTGTAATTAAGAAATTATAATAAGAAAGTTTACAGTTCAGCAAATAAAGTTGTAAGAAAAAGGAAATGAGAGCTAAGAGTTTAGACATTAGCCCTAGAGGGCTGTACCTTGCCTTCTGTCACCTCATATCCACTTAACAAGAGCTTTCTTTGGCTTGATGATAAGAACACAAGTGAGGACTGCTACAGAAATGCTCTTCTTAATTTCCCCCTCCATGGCAATCATTTAACAATGAACAGCAAGAATAAAGGTTCCATTTAAAATGTGGCTTCAAACAAAAGTTAGCCACCAAAGGCAGCCGAACATGGTCCCTTCTGCCTCATGATGACTGCGAAGAAAATGAGGCAAGACAAATCGGAATGTCAAAGATTAACTTTAGATCCTGACATTCCTGTCTGAATAATCTCGAGCTAAATTCTCCCTCTTTATGTCAAGGAACACAACTCTCTAGGCATTTCGGTTAACAGTCTCTCCACCCACCATCCAGATTCTCTTTTTCTGGGATGTGTTTAGGTGTTGGAGAGAATCACATGTTTTTTTTTTTTTCCAGAAATCATCCTCAGCTATATCCAGTTATTTTAAATCATCTACCCACAACAGACACTGCAGGAAACTTATAGACTGTGTTCAGTCTACACTGACCTGATCGGGTGCTCCCAGCTCTTCACCTTTTCCTAAATCTGAAGATTCAGGGAAGGAAGCTAAGCACTGGAGGGGCCAGTGAGGTGCAGGAAAACCTGCCCATCCTTTCCCAAGTGTGATATAACCAAGATGATAATAACTAGCCTATGGGCAGGAGGCTTAAGAAGTCAGAAGCAGCATCTTGAGGTGTTGGGGTAGGTTTGAGATATTCAAAAGCTGCACTCAGTTTCTCAGTGATCCCGTAAAAGTGGTCTGTGGGTGGTGGTATTTGGGGATTCTTCCTACCGACCAGCCTACGGAGCCACAAGAGACAACAGAAGTAACAACCTCGCCCAGAGAGCAGATGCTGATGCATTTCACTGCTCATGCTCCTCCTGGCATCTTGCATAAATTAAGTCCTCAATAAATATTTGCTAAAAACAGGCTTTTGCAATAATCAAAACAGACATTGCCTTTATCATTTTACTCTTTAGGTGACAACAGAATGGATATGTCATTCTTTTGCTTTTGATTTAGGGTATTAGAGAACATCAAATTTCATCTATTCCTTTTACAAAATACCAGAAGTCCAGAAATGTTGAGCAACTTGACCACAGTTGCCCATTTATTTCCAGTTGTAGTCAAGAATTCAGGAGCCTGTGGGCACTTGATGATCCTGGCCTTCTCAAGGTCTGCTCTTGGCCCCCAACTTATTCAAACTCGAGGACTTAAGGACATTCTTTCCACACTTAGGACAATATTCCCTCTGTTGGGAAATTTTGGATCCCTATTTCTGAGTTGTACCTCCCCATCCTCAGGTTTCATTGCAAATATCACTTCCTCAAAAAGTTCCTGACTACCAGGCTAAAGGACACATTCCCATCTTTTTGTTCCACGTTCTCTTTCTCTCAAGTTCCCCTATTCCTTTCTTTCCCAGCCTTTATTACAAACCCTAAATATATATTCTTTGCAAGTATTCACTTACTTAATATTCATCAACCAAGACACACACACACACACACACACACACACACACACACACACACTATAGTCTCCTAGAGGACTAGAATCAGAGATGGTTTTTTTCACCAGCAGATAGCCAAAGCCTAGCACAAAATAGCACCTCATTAAAAATCTACTGAATGGAAGAATGAATAGTTTCTTTTTGTTTCTGAGGTCATCCTTTCTTTTACACCACAATGCACACTTCTTTTCCTTCAGTGAAAAGCTGATTAATGGTATAGGCAGCCTTTAAGATAATTTTTCCAGGTTGTGTTGCCATTATACAGGAGGTAGTTAGCTTGAAGATTCCACTTCTAGATATGATAGCTGATCATCAAGGGGGGGGCAATTAAGACAAAATCAAAATGCTATTGCATTATACTTGGATCTTGGTGCTTTTTCTGAAGTGGGTCAGCCTAAGTATCAAAATTGTGCAAATGATCATTTGAATACATACTTCAGAGAATAGTGGAAGACAAACTGGGAATTAGAAAATAGGATGAGTTTGTTATTTGGATCACATCTCAAAAAGATATAATGATCTATTCTTGGTACATTAAATGAAGTAATTTAATTTTTTTTCATTCTCAATAGTGTCTCCTTATTTGTGGACTGTCATCTTCTTCATCATGAAAGCCCTTCAAGGATTCCTTGGTGCCTTCAGGATAAAGCCTACCTTCCTCTAATGGACGCTTGTGTCCTTCTATAATCTCTTCCCTGTCCTTGCTTTTGGATCACATTCTAACACTCACCTATTTGCCTCTGTGCTCTGAACATACAGACATCCCACAGTCCCCACCAGCCACAGGGTGTCACAGTCCCATGCCTTTGTGTGTGTCATGCCCTCTCAGGAGAACCAGTTCTTTAGTTTCATTCTGTATTAACTCTCCACTGCTGCTGAGACAAATTACCATAAACCAGTGGCTTAACCAGACACAAATGTATTTCCCTACAGTTCCAGCGTCCTGAGTCTGAAGTGAGTTTCATGGGGCTAAAATTAAGGTTTTGGCAGGGCCATTTCCTTTCTGAAGGCTCTAGGGAAGAATACGTTTTCTTGGCTTTTCCAGCTTCTAGAGGCCACCTGTTTTCCTTGGCTTGTGGCTGGCCTCCTACCATTCAATGCTAGCAATGTCTGGCTGAATTATTCTTAGGTTGCATCACTGACCCTGACTCCTCTGCCTCCCTGTATGTTTAAGGATTCTTGTGATTACATTGGGCTCTCCCAGATAATCCTGCATGATGATCCTATTTTAATGTCAGCTGATTAGGAACCTTAATTCTGTCTGCAATCTTAATTCCCTTTTCCCATGTAAAGTAACACAGTTACAGAATATCGGGATCCAGACATTGGCCGCAATTATTCTGTCCACCGCAAATTCCAAGTATACCAGATGTTGTATACCCCATTTCCCCTTTGAGTGACAGAACTCGGTGTCTCATTTCATCTTTTTCTCCAACTTATTCTGATACAATATACAATCAAGCTTATTATTTTGGGTTAAAATCATTTATACATATGTACATCTCCTTTGTGGGACTAAATCAAGATGGCATCCTATATACAAATGAACCTGCCAGTGAATCAAGGTCTGTGCTGGATACTTTGTGTCATTTGATTTGTATATTAGTACCATGAGATAGAACTTACATCCATTAAATAGACTGAAAAACTAAGTGTTACAGTGGTTAATTTCATCACCTAGTCATGCCTCTTGCAAGCCAGAGCTAAGATCTGAACTCATGTATGTCTGTTTCCTGTGTAGTCAATTTACTGCTAACCTACACTCTCTTATCTTGAGGTCCCCTATGACTCAGAGTCTCAACAGCCAATAGCTTTTCATTAAAGATTTGTTGAATTTTGAGTTTATGTATCGAACTGAGTTTATTTTAAGTTGAGTTTGTTAAATGATGTCTTTTCCTAGTACTATGTTACTCTCCATCTTGATGATGAAATTTATCTCTTCATTACATCACAAATCTTTATCCTACTCCTCATCTCAAAGACAAGTCTTTTACCAAATTTGAACGAACTTGAACATCTTTTTACATATTTTTTAACAATTTGAGCAACTTTTCTCAATTGACAGAATGTACATTGTTTTAATTCTTTATCTGATAGATTATCATTATTGAAAGATAATAAAAACTGCTTAATAATCAAACTAAATCTTTTCTTGAAATTTCAGTGCCCCCAAGCTTATCACCTACTCCTCTGGAGCAAAAGCGTTAAGTAAGTGGCTCCCAGCTCCAAGATTTCAGAAGGTCTAGAGTGAAGCTGGAGCATCTCTATGTGTGATCATCTCCCCAGTCAAGTCTGGTCATCAACTGTTTTTGAGGATCAAGGTTTTAAAAGACATTGAATAATATTCTTAAGTCTGCATCATCTTATTGTGTGGGTCCTCATAAAAAAATTTTCTGCACATTGTGGAAATTCAGGAAAGCTTGATAATATGGGAGTCAAGCACTGTAACTTAGTTGATTGTATTACATGTTGTAGGTAAACATATATAGGAAGAACTTAACTGTAGTGAAGAAAATTCTTGCAGTTTGGCATGAGGATTTGTTCAGTTTATTCTAAGGCATACTTTTACATTAATGGAATGCCCCCACAAATATTTTTTCCTTTATAACAATAACACAAGAAAGCAAATAAATCAATATTCTTCTGGCTACTAATGTGTGCACTTTCTTTTGGGGGGGGGTTCGCATAGAACTGTCTCCTTCATTAAAGGCTGCTTGGGCTCAAAAAATAAATCCATTTACCAATACATAGGCTGACCCACGTGTCTACTCATCTGAAAAAGAAATAAAGTCTATTATATTTTTAAAATATTGAGAGGTAGAAAACTTTTTTTCTCTTTTTTTCTGGTTGTTTGGGGTGACATCTATGGCTATAATTAAGATTTTGTACCAAGAACCTCTGATATGCGGTACACTCAGATAGGAGCTGCTCCTGTTCACAAAGAAGCATGGTTAATTTCCACATGTGCTATGGATCCAGCAAAACACATACTCTTACATCAACAGAGGAGAAAAGCAGGTCTGGCAAAGCATGTGCTGTCCTTAATACTTCTTTCCAGAATTTACGTATGTCCCTTCTACTCATATTTTATTGTCCAGCAAGTCATATCAAAACAGAGATGGGTAGAATGGACAAACACAAAGGAAGGACTCCAAGCAGAAAGAAGAGTACCAGCAGAGGCTCAGAAGCCCGAGAGAAAATGGCCTATTGAGGTTAGTGGAATTGGTTGGCTCAGATTTAAGCATTGAGTGGTAGGTACTGACGAAGATGACTGTAATGGCACTAACCTGAAGACATATAAAACTCCTGTAAACCAGATCAAAGAGTTTGGATCTTATCTTGAAAGCAATAAAAAGTCAGTTAAAGGTTTAAATAGGAAAGTGACATGATCCAAATTGTATTAGAGAGTGATAACTCTGGCTATCGCATAGAGACTTTATTTTTGTGCATCTTGAGTTCCCAGGAGAATATCCAAGTTGAGATATCTAGGAAAAAGTTGTCTACATAGGACTAGAAGGAACCATTAGCTATAGACTTCAGACATTTCAGACATGTGGTGTTGAATGAGATGTGGCCCTTAGACATGATTTGTTTGCCTCCCAGTGCTTGAATGTAATTTAACTTGAAGGTCTTCTCATAGGGCACATGTTTTTCAGTTGGACTAATCCCCACCATTATTTTTCATATACTTTTTATTAACTGACTGGCTCCTAAAGGCATTTGAGTTTGTGACTTCTGATACAGTTAGGACTGCCAGATAAAATATATGACATCCAATTAAATTTGGACTTCAGATAAACAATGAATAATTTTTTATTATGTCTTGTATTTTTATTTGCTAGATCTGGCAACACAAGCACAGTTGATAATTTAAGTGATGGAAATGAATGTCATCAGTAGGGACAGTGTCCAGAGTAAGAAGTGAAACAGGTGCTAAACAGTGATGGGCATAGAGAAGAGAGTTTAGTATTTACCATTAATAAATAAAAGCCAAGGACACAGAGAGACAAAGATTAACATTTAGAAAGTCTTTAAGAGAAAGGAGAAAGAGAACAGAAGAGAAGGAGAAGGAAATCTAAGAGTGCACAGTAAGGAAAACCAAGGCCAAAAATTCTTCAGAAGAGGTCAACAATGCCACATGCTGCATGGAAATCAAGCAAGATAACTGAAATTTTTCCACTGGATCTGTGACAAGGTCATCATTGGTGTCCTTGCAAAAAAAAAAAATCATTTTAATAGAGTGGCTGGGGCAAAATCAGTTACCTTCAATTGAGAAGTAGAAGAGAAAGAAGAGACAGAATATATAACTCTTCAAAGACTCTTGGCTATGTTGGCAGTGAACAAAAGCATTTCAGCTAAAATAGACATGGAGGCCAAAAAACATTGCCTTTTTTGTGGCATAAGAAGAAATTGAGTGGTAAGAATTTGGAATGTTGTGGGGTTTTTTAAATTTTATTTTATTTTTTCAGTGTTCCAGGATTCATTGTTTATGCACCACACCCAGGGCTCCATGCAATAGATACCCCCCTTAATACCTAGCACCAGGCTCACCTAACCCCCAACCCCCTCCCCTCCAAAACCCTCAGTTTGTTTCTCAGAGTCCACAGTCTCTCATGGCTCATCTCCCCTTCCAAAGTTTGATGTTGTTAAGAAGATACCAATAGAGAAGGATAAATTAAAGATAGTTAAAGATAAGGAAAACAAAGAAATAATGACTTTAGAAATTTTCTTAAGGAAGCAGACCAAGGTATGATCCATAGCACCATTACAAATATTTCTTTTAGGAAAAAAGGACACAATTGTAGCAGAAAGGATGAGAAGCATGGGTGTTCATGCAGTGAATTTTGGCAGCAGGAATTTCAGAGGATTTCTATATGAGGGCTTCTATTTTTCTTCCCGGGATAAGCCCTTTGATTGACTTTGGATATGTCAGGAGATGAGGAATGTACAGTGGTAGGAAGAAGTTTCCAATAATCTGAAGAAGGTTTAAATGGCCAGGTAAATAATAGGAAAGAGCACTCAATTAGGAAATTTATGAGTGTGGTGAGTAGAGTTGAATACTCTGTTGGATTGAAAACTACATTCAACTGCAGAGTCTCTGCTGGGGTCCCAACAATCTACTGGGCTCTTGGCACTCTCCATGAGGACTCAGCTTTCTCTAAGGGTCTTATTTTAATATGAAGGGAATTTGGATCCACCTACTACGGCCCTGTATTTCCTTTAGAATATTAAGCAATCAAGTGGTGCTGTGAAATGATAGCAATTAGCAGCCCAAGAAGGAAAGAAGGGAATAAAATCAAGGATGACTGTGATTTTTGAGCCTTTCCTGCTTACACTCATCTTCTTACATAATTTAGAGATGATACATTTTTTGTTCAATTTGTTTTTCAAATATTTTCTAGATTTGAATTTTTTCTAGAAAATTTATTTATTTTACTTATTGTTAATTTGAGGAGAAATTTACTGCTTAATAACAAAACCTAAAATTTTACATATTTCATATTTTTATGAAAAACTTCACATTTTTACATGATACTGTAGTCATTTATTCATTTCAACAAACAGCTGTGAATGACTTCTTATGACAAGTGCTCATATTGGTAAGATAAACAGAATATCTGATCTCAGAAAGTTAAAAAAAATCCAACTATTATAAGGTAATCTATGTTTCAGGAAAAATTAGTACATAAAGTGTAACTTAAAAATCCAATGCAGGGGCACCCGGGTGGCTCAGTCAGTTAACCAACTGCCTCTGGCTCAGGTCATGATCCCAGGATCCTGGGATAGAGCCCCACATTGTGCTCTTTGTTCAGGGGGAGCCAGCTTCCCTCTCTTTCTCCATGCTGCTCCCCTGCATGTATTGTCTCTCTTGCTCTGTCAAATAATAAATAAAATCTTTAAAAAAATTTAAAAATCCAATGCAAAAGCCAAAAACTAAATAAATACAAAAATTAAATAAGTCAGCTAATTGCCAGTCCCCTTATAAATGGATTTACCATAGGTTCTCTTAAACAACAAGCTCTATTGGAGGATTTGAAATATAATTTAATTTAAAGACCCTCAGTGTACCTACAAAGACATCTGTTACATTGAATGAGATATATCTGTACCTGTCAGGTCACCTCTGTGATTCATGCATATATTTTTGTGCACTCATGATAATCTCTTTTCAAGAGCCTTGGTGAATAAAAGGGAAAACTGCATGAGTGCTTAACTGGAGAGCATCTCAATGTTGGTGAACTCTCTCTAACACTCTCTCTCCTGTTCAATTCTCCCCTGTTCTTCTATTTATTCTATCAAAAGCTGCCTTGGCGTGTGGGGTCGGGGGGAGCTATCTTGGGGACACATTTTATCTGATGCTTTTACTGTGCCCTGGGAACGATATTAGCCAATGAAGAATCATTGACAAGATCATAAATGCCATGAGTATAGAAACTATGTCTCTCTTGCTAAGTATTTTGTCTTGTTTTATTTTTATTTTACAAATAATGTTTTTTATGTCATAGGCACTGTTCAGAAATATTTACAAATATGACTTCATTTTACCCCCACCTATGAAGTAGGTGCAACCACAATTTTACAAGTGAGGAAACTGAAGATGAGGCCATGGAGCTAATGAATGAAAATGTTTAGATCTGAACCTAAGTTGGCTCCCAATCTTATGCCTGTAACCACTATGCTGAGCTGTTGCCTCACACCATGATGTTTTCATTGAATTTTCAGCACCAAGCATGGTGTATGTATTTTGTAGATGTTCAGTAAATCTATAACCAAATGGTAAATGAAAGCTAACAGGTTACATTTCCACAGTCCTTTCACTAAACCACAGTTCTCTAAGATTAACATCTCACCTATCTCAACCCTGTCCCCCCCACCTCAGAATAAAGGATCAGAACCTACTTAGTGTTTCTTTGCCATTGAACAAATAATTATTAAGTGCTGTAAAGAAACAAAAATAAGTAAATTTTAAACTTTTTAAAAACATTTTTTTATTTTTAAAAATTTTTTTAATTTTTAAAATTAAACATTTTTCAACTTTAGTAAATGTTAAAGATCTTATTGGCTTTATTTAACAATTCATCGTGCAACATCCCATCTAGCAGAGAGGAAAGAGCTCCAAGGAGCTGTACAAAATGAAAAAATTGTATAGGCAGAAGGGAAAGGGAACAAGGAAGTGAACCAGGCAAAAATTAGATTAATTATGGCAAGGTCACTTTCCATTGCTGGGAGAGGCCAAAACTATAATTAAGTTTCAGTTTGGTGACATGGGGCTTAGCATAAGTGACTCCACTTTGGGTCACTTGTCTTTTATTATTAATTTTATTTTTATTTTTATTTATTTGACAGAGATCACAAGTAGGTAGAGAGGCAGGCAGAGAGAGAGGGGGAAAGGCAGGCTCCCCATGGAGCAGAGAGCCCAATGCGGGGCTCAATCCCAGGACCCTTGGATCATAACCTGAGCCGAAGGCAGAAGCTTTAACCCACTGAGCCATCCAGGCACACCTGGGTCACTTGTCTTGTTTAACAGTGCTTATCCTGAGAAATGCATGGTGATATACAATTGACCTTTGAACAACTTGGGGGTTGGAGCATCAAACATCTGCATGTAACTTTTCATTCCCCTAAAACATAACTACTAATATCCTATTGTTGATAGGAAGCTTTACCAATAATATAAACAGTCCATTAATACATATTCTGTATTTTAAATGTATTATATACTGTATTCTTACAACAAAGTAAGCTAGGCAAAATATTTTCTTTATTAAGAAAATCATATTAAGAAATTTCTTTCATTATTAAGAAAATCATAAGGAAGAGAAAATACATTGTACTGTAAAAAAAATCCATGGGTAAGCAGGCCTATGCAGTTCAAACTGGTGTTGCCCAAAGGTCAACTTTGGTTATTAACTGACCTGCCAAATAGTAAGGGTGGAATCTCATTGAGGTGAGTGGGATAGGGTTCTGGCCTAGGTATGTCACCTGCTGAGACCAGCCATCATTTACCTCAGGGAGTACAATAGCCTGTCACCAAGCAACTACTAGAATATTCTGAGATTGGATTAAAATAAAAGCAGCCAATCTAACAATGCCTCAGCTACACATTCGCACCTTTTCAATGATTATTGTCAGCTAATCAAAGCTTGGAACACCATCTGAATATTATTACTACTTCTCATGAATGAAGAGGCATTTTCATCTAGAGATCAAGCACCACAAAACTACAGAACAATCTGAATTGGAAGGTACTGGGGAAATACAGAGGAGCACAAAGAAAAGAGGACAAAGGTAGCACTAGTAATTGCCTTCTCTGCAAAGAGAGACAAATCAAGAAAGCTTCTGTTTTAAGAATTTTTATGGAGGGGAGTATTTCCATGACAACTGAGTACTTAGTTATTCTAATTGCAGGAGAAACAAAGCATCTAAAAAGTCGGTAAATACGTTCCAGGCACACAGAATAAATCCCAGCTAAACAGGGAACACTGATGTTTCATTAAGAGCAGTGAAAATTCACCACCAGACTTTTGATTTTAATGCAATATAAAAAATTGACACTATTTCTCAAAATTCTCTAGATCTTTTTAGACAAAATATTAGCTCTTAAAATTGGCCTGTGGTACATGTAACCCAGCACATTGATAAACGTTTGAATTTCGACTTTATTTAATGAGGACCAAATTGATAAGGAAAGTGGAATATATTACCAAACTGAAACTTACATGACAAAGCTATGAAGTTTAATTTAAATTAGTGTTAATTGAATGGTCTGATTTATCAGAATAGTTGTCTCCCTCTTATATACACAAAGGATATTGCAAACAAAATTTGATTTCATTTTATTCTAAGATTTGTTTTGTTAGGTCCATGGTCCAAGGAACGAGACTGATACAAAGCAAAAGTCAAGCAAAGCTTTATTTCGTGCCCTTGAGAATCAAACTGACTGTTCGGGCCGCCTCTCACAGAGAAGGCGACCCCTCCCTGCCTTACAGACAAACTTTTATAGAACAAAGGCCATGTGGTTGAGCCTGGCCACACACAAGTGGCCAATGAGATTGTAACACACAGAGAAAGCTGCGCAGTCATGCTAGGTCACACACAGGTGGCCAATTGAATTATAATTCACCCCATAGTAGCTATTTGAACTAGCCTATCACCTTGGTCAGAATTGGCACCCAAAAGGCGGGGCCCACACTCCTTGGTAGCTAGGGAGACAGTATGCAAGACCCACTGATTGGATGTCTCCACCTGACCCAACTCATCCCTGCATCCGGGCTCTGTTATCTCCACCTGACCTGACCCACCCTCGTATTTGGGCTCTGTTATCAGAGGCTGGTCGACCATATTTTACTACATAAACAACACAATGGCTGTTTAATCTGAGAGATGGAATCGCTCTGGCTAAATAGACCCTTACAGTTTGAGAAATACACTGGTTAATGTAATTGAAAGTGCAGCAAGCTGACCTAAATCAATAAGGCTGGTCTAAATTTACACAAAATACGCAAGAAAGAAAAAAAGACTCTTTTTAGTGCAAGATCACTCTCATCCAAATGCATCATTATCCCTTTGAGGAATTCTATTGTGTTTCAGATCTTTGCCTCAAAAGGCAATGGACTTCCTTTCTCATTCTCTTGAAATATATCTCCTGACCCTCTCAGGAATTCTACACTGAGAGTTTAGAGTGGTGTGTGCTGTTGGCAATCAATGCATACAATTGAAATGGTGATGAATACATGGTCTTTGGAGTTGAAAGAAGAGTTCAAGCCTTGCTTTTGTCATTTCTTAACTATTGATAAAGGGGAAATTATTTGATCTCTCTAAGCTTCAGTTTTCTCATTTGTTTAGAAGGAATAAAGATATATATTAATTTAAGACGTCCACTTGACAAATTTGATTGTATACCAGGCAGAATATTAGGCCCTGGAGATAAAAATAGGTCGTTATCTTTGTTTTTAAGAAATGCATAGTAAAGAAGATATTTTTAAATAATATATATTTGGAACACTATATGACCAATTATCTTATCAAGATATAAACAGAACATTCACTGAGCTCAAAGGTTGAGGAAATACTGTTTCTTGAAAAAGATGAAAACAGCTACTCAGAGGCAATGATATTTGAGCTGTTTTATGAAAAGAATATGAGGGATGGGAGGAAGTGAAGAGAGGCAGGGAAAGAAGGAGCCTGGATAAAAGAATAATGTATGTTAGGACTTCAGACTTGAAGGAGAATGACTTAAGGTTCAGCACGGTTGGAGTATGGTAGGGAGTGGGGAGGAAATAAGGACAGAGAAAGTGTTAGGACCAGATTGTAAGGCATTTGACAGCCATTTTGAGAAACTGGGAATTTTTCCAGAGAAAAATGGGAAGATGATATGAGTTACGGCAACTAGTAGTAATACAATTGTATTTTTGTCTCTTAAAGATAACAAAGATTCTTGTTACCCAACTTAAGTGAGGATTGATTCAACTAGTCATAGAGTATGAGTTTACTCAAATCCTCCATGATTAATTCAAAAGTTAGTTGAAAGTAACATGACCAGAGTACCTGAGTGGTTCATTTGGTTAAGCATCCGTCTTAGGCTCAGGTCTTGATCTTGGGATCCTGGGATTGAGCCCTGACTTGGGCTCCCTGCTCAGCTCGGAGCCTGCTTCTTCCTCTCCCTCAGTTCACCACCCCGCCCCTGCCACACTCATGCTCTCTCTCACTCTCTCAAATAAATAAATAAAATCTTAAAAGAAGAAGAAGAAGGAGGAGGAGGAGGAGGGGGAGGAGGAGGACGAGGGGGAGGAGGAGGAGAAGGAGGAGGGAATAAGAAGACCAACTCATACTCCAGGTCTTTCTCAGTTTTACAATGAAAACTCCCAGCTCCTCCTGGGAAATTTGTTTTCATCAAACTGTGATTTAATAATTTAACAATGACAGATCCATCTTGGTACCCATGCAAAAGTAATTTTATACCAAAACACAAAAAGAACTTCAATTTGAGATGGTTTCCCCATAAAGATGGTCCAGCTCCATAAACCACCAAAATAACATTTCAAATGGACCCCAATGTGTTCACAGTGTTCAAGGAAAAATATAGAATATGAAGTCCATTTGCTTGGGGGCACTTATATGATATCTTTCCTCTAAGGAAAGAGCAAGAACACTTTCATACCATCAGCAAAGTGTGGCTGCCAAGTTTGGTTTTTAATTTACCCCTTTTATTAAATAAATAAATAAACACAGTAATGACCTAAAAATTAATATTTAAATTTCTAAAGCACATCTTTTTTACTGTTTCCCAGGGAGTTTATTTTAATTTAGAAGCATTTAGCTGTCTATAGGTTAAAGTGAGAGGCAGAAGTGTATGACAGAAGTTGTTTTTTTCTTTTCCTAAAATTTTGTTGGTATAACTTGTCTTATTAAAGGTAGTATTTCTCCTTAAAATTAGTGACTCAAGTGTTATACTAATTCATAATTACAGTATGTATGCATGTGTGTAAATGTCTTTAATTATTCACATAAAAAGTCTATATTAAGAAATTAGACAATTATATTTTAAAAGCACAAACAGAAAGAACTATTAGATATTATTATATATCAAATGTAATAAGCAGTAAAAAGTATAATATACTGCCATAATATTATTATAGTTGGTGCTAAAATTATGCCAAGAATTAACAGTACTAAGCAAATTGGAAAATAATAAAAAAGAAAAACTTTATATAATATATAGTGAACTAATATGTCTAGAAAATATTAAATATATAAATTTAGTATTTACAAAATACATCCTAACTAGCCACTAAAAATAACCCTACCTCCTGGTCATATAGACAGGGAATTCTTATAAAACGGATTTTTCTGGGGCATGAACAAATTAAGATAGTAATATTTTATAGCAGTTTTTTTTAAAGATTTTATTTATTTATTTGACAGAGAGAGAGAGAGAGAGAGATCACAAGCAGGCAGAGAGGCAGGCAGAAAGAGAGGAGGAAGCAGGCTCCCTGCTGAGCAGAGAGCCCGATGTGGGGCTCGATCCCAGGACCTTGAGACCATGACCTGAGCCGAAGGCAGAGGCTTTAACCCACTGAGCCACCCAGGTGCCCCTGTATAGCAATTTTAACACTAGTTTTTTAAAAAATAATTTATACACCCAGTGAGGGGCTCAAACTCACAATCCCAAGATCAAGAATTGCATGGTCTACCAACTGAGCCAGTTAGGTACTCCTGACTCTAGTTTCAAAGCATCCTCTGTCTCATGGTATGAGGGTAAGATAGAAATTCTGAAAAATATGGTAGTTTTGGGGTAGAATCCATAGAATGTGAGCTCTGAATACCTTACACTGTCAATTAAAGCTGAATTAAAATAGGGCTTAGATCAGATTTCTAGTGGGTGTCAAGGAAGAACATGTTTCCCATGTTTGGGGTGAACAAGAATGGAGAAAATGAAAAAATCTTCTCTCTTGCCCCATATGTGGATTATGACACATCTATAATAATAAGAAGAAGAAATAGCTAATATTTGCTATATAATTATTATGTGGCAAATAGTGTGCTAAGCACTTTCATTCATTCAGATGTTCATTCAACAATATTTCTTTATTGCCTTCCTGTGCCTGATAGTGTTCTCAGCACTCTAGAGTCAATGCTGAATAGGACAAAAATAATTCTTGCCCTCATGGAGCAGGTGGTCTATGGGGGAAATAGAAAATAAATTAAAAACTAAAGAAATAGCATAAAGTTGGGAAAAGTGCTATAAGTCAAGTGGATGCTATGTGATAGAAAAAACAAAGAGGAAAATAGATGGTCGGAGAAGCCATCGAGGTAGTGACATGTAGGATGAAGAGTCAGCTATGTCAAGAACATTTCAGACATGAGAGAGGGCAAACGCCAAGATCCTGACCAGCAAAGAAGACCTTGAAACACTGCATGCACCATTTTGCCATTGGCTCCCCAAGGAGTCCTAATATGTGGGCATCATTCACCTCATTGAACGGATGACAAAACCAATGTTAACTTACCCAAGTTTATATAGATAAGGAGTACATCCAGTATTTCAATTCCTATCTATAATTTTCCATCTTAATAGAAGCATATTACCCACATTTCCCTAATACTTTTTTGTGGTTGACAGTATACCCTAAAGATCTTTACAAAGGCAAGTAGTTAAACTTCACCCTTTCCCCCCTAATGTCATTATGAACAGATACATCCATGTATTAGTTTCCAAAGGTTGCTATAAAAATATGTCTCACATATTTTTAGCCCAAATAACAGAAATGTTTTGTCTTGTGGCTTTGGAGGGCAGAAGTTTTTTGGTTTTTTTTTTTTTTTTTTTAAGATTTTATTTATTTATTTGTTAGAGAGAGAGAGAGAGAGAAAGCACAGGCAGACAGAGTGGCAGGCAGAGGCAGAGGGAGACACAGGCTCCCCGCCGAGCAAGGAGCCCGATGTAGGACTCGATCCCAGGACGCTAGGATCATGACCTCAGCCGAAGGCAGCCGCTTAACCAACTGAGCCACCCAGGCATCCCGAGGGCAGAAGTTTTAAGGCAGGGGAGTGGCAGTGCTAGTTGCTTCTGGGGGCTCTAAGGGAAGGACCAGTTGCAGGCTTCTCTCATAGCTTCTGTTAGCCTCATGGAGTCCATTACTTATAGATGGCAGTCTTCTCCCTGTGTATTCTCAGATGGTCTTTCTGCTCTTTTTTTTTTTTTTTTAATTTATTTGAGAGAGAGATAGAGAGTGCACACATGAGCAGGGGGAGGGGCAGACAGGAAGGGAGAGGGAGAGAGAATCTATCAAGCAGACTTGATGAGTATGGAGCACAATGTGGGACTCAATCTCATGACTCTGAGATCAGGACCTGAACAGAAACCAAGAGTCAGACCTTCAAATGACCAAGCCACTCAGGTGCCCTCAAATTTTCTGCTTTTTATAACACCAGTCATACTGGATTAGGGGACACCCTAATGACATCACTTTAACTTGATTTTCTTTTACTTTAACTTGATAGGTAAAGACTCTATCTCTAAATAAGTTCACATTCTGAGGTATAGGGCATCAGGAATTCAACATATCATTTTTGGAGTGCACAGTCCAGCCCATAAAAACCTTTATATATCATTTTACATAGGTGGGGCTATTTCACATGGTGGGGTGTTTTTATCTATTAGTATCTAATGTTCTCTTATTTATTATTTTATTTCCTCTTCCAACTACATTCTCTACCATGGCCAACATACCAGCATGCTAGGGTAACTCTTGTTAGCACCTGGTTTATAATTTTCTTACTTACCTACACACCTACACACATAAGTACACACTAATATGTGTGTATAAGGAGATGTTTCTGTGCTTTATAAAACATGAATTACATTATAAATACTTATTATATATATGATAATATATATAATATAATACTCATCTTTCCTTTCTCAATTAGCAATAATCGCGCTTCGGATAAACCTCATTGGCTACGATACTGCCACTGCGCAAAGCTCATCTTTCCTTTCTCATTTAACAATACCAGTCATAGAAGCTTATTCAAATCAACTTACATAACTTGATTAGGTCTTTTAACAGCACCAAATATTCTATAATGTATATGGACCATAATTCATTCTACCATCTTCATTGGTTAGGCTTTTTCAAGGACTCTAGAGTACCATTTCTCTCAGTCTGAGCTTTGTATGGTTTATATCTTCCAAAGAGCTAAGCAGCTTGGATGTATAACCGGGTGACAGCCTGTGTAACCTCTTATCAGGTATTGGCCATCCTTGTCCTCAGTCAAGCTCAACATAACGTTACACATTTAAATGTAGCCATTCACTCTATAGTCCACTAATCTTCCACAAAGCAAGAAAGAATAGCTAATGGAAAAAAGGCCGTCTCTCAAACTGGATAGCTACATGAAGATGAATGAAACTGGGCCACTTTCTTATACCATACAAAAATAAATTCAAAATGGATAAAAGACCTAAATGTAAGACAGGAAACCATCAACGTTCTAGAGGAGAACATAGGCAGCAACCTCTTTGAGATCAGCTATAGCAACCTCTTACTAGACACATCACCAGAGGTAAGGGAGAAAAAGCAAAAATGAACTATTGGGACTTTATCAGGATAAATGTAGACATTCAATAAGGGCTTGGGAATCAGGCTTTCTCCTTGTCTGACTTGTTCATGAAATCATTCAGAATAGAGACTTAGTCAGTCTTTATCTTCATGATCCTGTTTCCTCAAGCCTTTAAAATATGTAAATTTGTAATATGTAAAATATGTAAAAATCAAATATGTAAATAATATTTAAAATATGTAATAAATGATGGCTGCCTCCTAGGTTCGTCTAGAAGAACTGCTTTCAGGAAAATTTTTCCATAGTCAGCATGATGAGTCAATAGTAAGCTTTCAATAACTATGATCCCTTTCATTTTCATTATGCATCCTTTCCCTTTCTTATTTTGACTAGTTTTATGGTCCCATCAACTGACTTTTTATACTTATTCAGTGGTATTATTTAAGAGAACAACTTAATAGTTTTCTCATCATCAACAGTGCCAGCAGAATGTCTTTGCTGCTGAATTTCATCACTGAGAAGTTTCCTGTGAAGCAAGGCAGGAAAGTTGAGAAAGATGGCTGAGTAGGCAATAACTGAAGGTTCTTTAGTACCAACTGCCATTAACATGATGACAAAAAGTATGGTTAAAAACCCTGGAAAAGGAATCAAAGTATTTAATGATGACCCAAATCAAAGTTTTTTATATCATTATATTGCTTTTTATGTGTTATATTATTATGAAAATACCTTGACTTAGAAGCATCTAAGAATAAAGCAAGGACCTCTAGAGTTTAAAAAAAAAAGGTATTTGCCAAGCAAGAGAATATTACTGAAGAAATTCAGTGTGCAGTCTGTCAAGAGGGAAAAAACAGGGGCTTTAAGAATTAGAAAGGGGGTTTCGTTGTGGTTATGCTTATCAGGCACCAAAAACACTTGAGTGGCACAGAGTAAGTCTAGAAGTCTATCATTTTAACTAAATAATTTTCTTTGTTTATTGATTGCAAAAAGATCTTCAGTTTGGTCTAGTAAGAGTTTGGTATATGGGGCCATTTAAAATGCATAGTAGTTTATAGTTCAAGTGATTAGGGTCATAGTGATAAAATACAATATCCCATTTTGATATCATCTTAGCAAGTGTTCCTGTACCTTGAAGATATTCATTTTTCAGGAGAAACAAAGAGTCCAATTTCTAAGTGTTCATTATGTTTATTAATATATGCCATTCCGACTTTTAGATGGATTATAAAAATGCTAACCTATTTAGAATAAAATTTAAAAATTACTTATTGATTCAAACCTATATCTGGGATTTTTAAAACCTCCAAACTATTCTGAGTAGATCTGATATCTACAGATTTACATTTGAATATTCTAATCCATGACAGGTATTAGGAAATGCAATGAGAAACATTACTTTCACTCTTTTTGACACTCTTGAAAAGATACGCCATATAGTAACTCAAAAAGAAGTCAAGGGGGCGCCTGCGTGGCTTAGTTGGGTAAGCCACTGCCTTCAGCTCAGGTCATGATCCCGGAGTCCCGGTATCGAGTCCCACATCGGGCTCCCGACTCCTCGGGGAGTCTGCTTCTCCCTCTGAACTCCTCACTCATGCTCTTTCTCACTGTCTCTCTCGCAAAAAAAAAAAAAAAGTCAAGGTTATAAAGCTATGTAATTCAGTATCCCTGACAGGCAGTAGATTAGGGTAACTTCCTGTGACATGCTTAGTCAAAAGGAAATGGGTATAAAATGTGGATGTCTACGAGTAGGAAAATGAATGCAAGAGAAAAACAAAACAAAACAAACAAACAAGAAACCCTCAAGTTTTACAAACTAAAAGGCTTTCAAAGTCCTGTACAGCAAATACATGTGTGAGAAATAATCTCTATGAGATGAAACAGTGAAATATTCATAGCAGAAGCAACTTCTGTATATTTAAAAATGTTGTCGGCAACAATAACTCCCTTAAACCCATGTGACTGTATTTTTCATTCAATTATGCATCTTACTGGTCTTTGTGTCTCACTAATCAAGTACAGCCTTTCATGGGGCATAAATCTTTCGGCAGCCAACTTAGGGCGCTCAATGCCAAATGAGAACGTAACTGAAGGAGCCGTTTCATGCAGGCCTTAGGATAGTAATGCTATTTTGGTCTTCAGAAAAATCAGCTAAAGATAGTCTCAAATTTTAGAAACAACACCATGAGCCCATGTTTTACCAGTTTTCATTTAGAAATAGAACATTCTAATATTTCATTCTCTTTTGAATTATTATATATGCCAAGATCTATGAATATAAAATGAACAGTATATCCAAAATAACAATGACCAAATATAAATACACTTTGCTTCGTCTTTCAATTTTTGATATTTTTTGGAGAACACAGTCAACAGAAGCATCCCCATTCCTCATAGAAGTTCTTCTCAGTGAATGAGAGTGGTGGGTGCCAATTCAGCTCAATTGGCCTCCTGTGATAAGGCAAGCTACAGCAGGAGAGGAATTCCAATAATATTCTCCTTAATATTTAATTCACAAAAAGAAATTACTTTCTTGGCTATTATTCCCATATTTAAGCATATTTTACCACTAAGGGAGAGAGGGGATAGATTTTTTTTAAGAGGCATCTATATAGATTGAAGAATTGGCTATTAGTTTGTTTCTGTCGGCTATTTCTGAGAGTCAGAGATTGAGCCCCTCTCCAACATGTACGGGGTTAAAATGGCTCCAACATGTGACTCTGGTTTTTTAGAAATTAAGAAATTTTGCCAAGGAGTTAATGGTGATAGGAAAGAAGATGATACACACAGTGTCTTAAACTAAGGTGTCAGTATATAGACAATATCAACAGAGAATTCCCTCAATCAGCTGGAGGGGGATCACAGAAAATGGGCAAAGGAAACAGACACACAGTGTAAAGAAGAAACCCAACATACTCGTAAGAATTTCAAAAGGCATTCAAAATTATTGGCAATCAGAAAAAAGTAAAAAAGATATCAATGAGATACCACATTAAACCTTTAGGTTGGCAATCATTGGAAAGTTGGATATTGCCCAACACTCATTGGGATATGGAGACCCTCACCTTTATGAACTACTATGAGAATGATGACAACTGGTACAGGAATTCTGGAAAGAAATCTAGCGCTATCTGGCTATATTCAATATAGGATATATAAATATAACAGTATATTTATATATACATATACATGTATTTATATATGTATTTGCATATTAAATTTTTCTATATCACATATATACCAGACCAGGATGCATATCCCAGGAAAATTCTGACATACTCCATAAGGATTGGTTCAAATCATTGCTTGGGTTGGTAAATGTTTGAAGGTAACCTGAGTGTCCATCATGGGGAGAGAGGACAGGCAAAAATGGTGTTACACATCACAGAGAATTATTCAGTAATTAGAAGGCACACATTTTTTTAAAACTTGGCAATATATTTTGATCTTAAGAACTTAGTGTCTACTGGAAAAAAGTGAGATACAGTATGAAACCCACAATATATCATTTATATGAATTTAATAGACATTCACATAACACAACAAAAGTATATGCATATTAAAGTCTATTCTTGAAACATGTTAAAATGGCTATTTAAGGGCATATGATATTTTTTTCAATGCGATCTTTATAGTGAAATGAGATGTATGAATAACCAAAAGATAAATGGCAGGGCCAGAAGACTACATAAAACACTCTGAAATCTTTTACATTCCTCTCTAAAATCTACCTCTTTTCTCTATTTCTCCACTTGCAGCAGTTTTTTGTTTTGTTTTGTTTTGTTTCAAAAGTCCTTGTCAGTTGGGAATAGAGTGGGGGGAAGCAGAGAATGTGTGTCTGCAGAGCAGATGTGCATGGAGATAGATTAGGGAGAAAACCAAGAAACATCATTAAATCATTATAAAAATCCAGGTCTCTTCCTAGCACAATCCCAACTGTTATAATGAAACTTGGATAGGTTGGTTATTTTCCTTTAAATAATGATATTTATCATCTTTATCACTATTCATATTAGATAGTGCATATGCTATACTTGTGACTTGAGTAATCAAAAAGCAGGATTTTTTTTAAAAATCAGGAATACTGGTAAACTTCTGTTTCTCACTTATTTACATGCCTTATATTCCTTAATTTAGAACTTTTCCCCCTTTTCATGTCTAGTTCTAGTCTCACAAAATGGTCCCCATCTCTACTGAGATGGATCCCCTTAGATGAGTTGTTTTGGGGGTCTGTATGTGAGTGTGTGAGTGTGTGAGAAAGTAATTTCAGACATACACACAGACATTCATTACATATCACTGCGTTTGTCAAATAGTACTATCTATGCTGAATCTTCATCATTCCTTAATGGTCTAAATAGGGCTAACCAAATGGCAGCCTGGAAATACAGTCCAGCAGCTAACAACTTTACTCCTCCAACCCCAGCTGTTTGGGAGGAAACATGTTTATGCACGAGTGAGAAACTGTGTATATGATATTAGCGTGTGTATGTGTGTGTGCATATACCCCTGTGCAGAGTGGCTGTGGATGGAGACATGAGTGTATGTAGAACCAAGTAACATCAGAGTTTTTAAAATGTATTTGCAGGGGAACCTGGGGGGCTTAGTCAGTTAAGCATTTGCCCTTGGCTCAGGTCATTATCCCAGGTTCGTGGGATCAAGCCCCACATTGGGCTCTGAGTTCAGCAAGGTGTCTGCTTCTCCCTCTGCCCCACCCCACACCCCTTCATGCTCACTCTCTCTCTCTTGCTCTTTCTCTCAAGTAAATAAATAAAATCTAAAAAAACAAACAAAAAAACCCAAAAAAACAACAAAATGTATTTGCAATATTTTCAAGGAAGCATACACTCTCCTCTTCAAACAGCCCCTGTCCCTCCCTTTAGCTCATTTACAAAGTGTCACCCTTTGTATCATCAGCCTTTTTGGTCCCAAAAGGCATTAATTAGACCTCATACTCCAGTTCCACCATCCTGCTCTGCAGTGGTCTCCCAGCCACTATGAGCACGTGTAAAAACCTGAGGAGAGACCACTGAGCAGGCAGGAGCCTGAGGGCTTTGGACAAACTGACAGCCATCCATCTCTGTTCCGATCAGACTAAAGAGAAGGACACAACCCCTTCTTGAGGGAGCTTCAATTCTGCCAGTTCCAAGTTGCAGAAACAAGCATATGGGACATGGCTTTCATCATATTTTGCTTGCTTGGAGAGCACGGCAGAAGAAACAGAGGAGCAAAAGGACAGAACCTAAGATTCCTTTTTTGCTTCACTTTAAGCCATTTACAAAATGACACATCACAAAAAGAGAGGAGCCAATTTTCAAATTTGGATCCCTCAGTCAGCTCTCTGCACACAGTCCATGGAACGCCAGCAATTGCTTCTTGCCAGCTTTAAGGGATTTGTTCTGTAGATGAAACCTTTCCAAATGGACAGATGTATGAGCACTGGTTTCATGGGCCGATACTAAAAGCAAAACTCCGCCTGCAGAGTCAAAAGCAATGAAATTGTGTTGCAGATGCTGATTAGGGTGGGAGGCAGTGCGGGTGGCCATGGAAGGTTAGCATGAATGGCCCCATCGGACGGGTTTCTCTGCAAACACAGAGCTCACCTTTGTCAGTAGAGATCCTCTGGATCTGCACAATGGCAGGTTGTACACTATCTCATTTCTCTTCAGAGACAAGTTTACACCTATGCAGTGTAGCTCGCCTAAGGTGTCAGGAAAGTTTACTTGAGAAGAATCAAATCCAGTGTTCTCATATTCCTACTGTGTCCAGTTCACAATCTACCATCCAAAGGAATAGGAGAAAGGAGAAAAGGATTCATGAGAAAATAACCAGATTTTAAGAATTACAATTAAAGGAGGGCTTCCAAAGTTATATATTTAAGTAGATAAATGCTAATGTTTGAATACATTATTGCCTTTAAAACAGCCCATTTGTTAAACTCGATATGTCTACCCATTCAAGTAACCTTTAATAAGCGTCTACTGTGTGGCAGTGATTGTATTAAGTTGTGTGTGTGTGTGTGTGTGTGTGTGTGTGTATAAGAGAGAGAGAGAGATTACATTTAATGTTACAACAATCTATAAGGTGTTTTTGACATACCTTATGAAAAAACATTAAATTTGGGAATATGTTGCACCATCTCTTTATCCCTTAAACAATCAGTCAGAGTTTATCTAGAAGTAAGCACAGCTAGGTATATAGGTATATCTACACAGAAAAGAATCATATGTTCCCATAAAATGTGCAAGAGTGTTCATAGCAGCATTGCTAATTGATAACATTAAAATGGGAATGGATACATAAATCATGGTCTATTTTAAAATGAAATGCGCTACGACAATGAAAATGAGCAGACTCCAGTATATTCAATGCTATGGATGAACTTTACAGAAACAACACTGAGTGAAAGGATATGAGCACAGAAGGATAAGTGCTATATGATTCCATTTACACCAAGTTCAAATACAGGCTAAATTCATCAGAGGAGGTAGAAGCCAGAGTAGTGGTCACTGGGGATGTGCCTGGTGCCTGGTAGGGACCCCAGTGTGGAATGTGCGGTGCTGCTTAACGTTATGCTTCTTGATCTGCATAGAGGTTATAGAGATGTTTACTTTGTGAAAATTTGAGCTTTACCTTTCTCTGTGCATTTTATACATCAATTAATTGTGTACATAAAAAGAACCACATCTGAATATTAATGGTGAGAAGTATTTGCTGCATAATATTCAGCTGGGAAAACTTACAATTTTATTGTGTGAATACAAGTTGGGAAATATATCATTGTGTCCTGGCAGAGAACATAGAAAGTGATAAGATATTAAGGTGTTGAAATTAGGATCAGTAATCCTGAACAGACATAATTGTTCTATAAAGCAGTTTTCCTTTATATCTGTACAGTACATATTTATCATCAATGTTGTTTCCAGATCATATAAAATATCAATAATCCTCCCTGATTGGTTATTCACATGACAGTGGGTGCCTTGTGCCCAAGAATGGGGAGTCGATGACTCCTTTTCTGGCACTAAGTATGAAGAAAAAGGTGAAGTGAAAATAAGCGTACACACACTAGAACAGTTTACCTCACACATAGAATAAGGTGGGACTTTCACAGGAGAAACAAAAACTATAATCTGTATGGATGTTTTTGGCCTCTAAAATTTCTAAAAAGAAATAAATCGTGCTATTTCAAACTCTAAACTGAAAATGAAAAGTTGTGCCCTTTTAAGTTCCAGATATGAACACAAAGCAGTAATCTGAACACCAGGTGGCAATTTGGTATCATAACAGTCGTGTAGAGAAAGACTGGGTAAATTCTCTGGTTACCACTACAAGTGAATCCTCATGGGCATACAAGGGCATGCTGGGGAGATCTTGTTTTTCACCCCCTTTTGTTTCCTATCCCTTCTCCTAATTTATGGTCAGAGAAAGCAGAGTTTAAGCAGACTGTGAAACTGAGCAGGACATCATCATAAATATGGAGACCTACCAATGCTATATGATGTTCTTTTCCTTTTTCTTTCTCTAATTCTAAGTGTACTAAGTCCTAAATTTTATGCATAAAGATGTCCCCAGTAAATTTATCCCTGTCTATTTTACTCTAATCATGCTTTTCCCTTGGCTTCTTTACCATTAAGGTAGAAAGTAAAAGAAACCTACTAAACTGGTTTAAGCAAAACTGCAGAATTTATTGGTGAAGTCTAGAAATGTCCCATGGAAGGAAGAGCAGGAAGTCTGTCTGGACTTGAAGGAAAAGTGGAGACAGTCACATAAAGAGTCTGGACCCGGGATGCCTGGGTGGCTCAGTTGGTTAAGCTGCTGCCTTCGGCTCAGGTCATGATCCCAGCGTCCTGGGATCGAGTCCCACATCGGGCTCCTTGCTCGGCAGGGAGCCTGCTTCTCCCTCTGCCTCTGCCTACCACTCTGTCTGCCTGTACTCGCTCTCTCTCTCTCTGACAAAAAAAAAAAAAAAAAAGAGTCTGGACCCTTGGCCCAAACTCTGTTCTATTATCCTTCATATCTGTTTTGCTTTACCTGTTTCATTCTTCCTCTTTCCTTTCTTCTCCTCCTCCCTTTCTCCTCCATCTCCTCCCCCTCTACCTCTGTCCCCTTCTTCTTTCTCTCTCTCAGTCTCTGAAATAGCATACATATGAACCCCATAAGGCTGCCACTAAGACTTCAGCTTCATATTTGCAACTAGTTAGCTATAAGCCTTGAATCCTTATTCCAAATTAATATTAAAGGTAACTCAGTTGGTCCTACTTGGTTCTAGTGACTTGGAGTTGTGGAAGGTGACTTTTTGGGAAAGAATACATTGAACTCTAAGACCATGAACTTTCAAAGTTATTAAATAGTAGACCATGGGAAACATCCTAAAACACCTTTCCAATTCTCTAGGAAAAAGAAAGAGAAAACTCAGATTGAGCCCTTTGAAATTCTCTTTGGCATGACCAGGGCAGTGTGACCACCATGGGCATGACTGGATAATAATGGCAGAAGAATCAGTACTGAGAACACACATCAGATTGCAATTTCATCAGGCTGTAACCTGTCTGAACCTTCTCATCTTCCTCAAAATGAATTCCACAGGGCTACCAAGTCACAAAGTCTCGATGCTATACGGAGTCTTGCCTGCCCATCTAACTCTTCCTGTGCTTTTCTTTGCTTGTTCACTGTGACTCACTGCCCTTTTCGTACCTCAAACATGCTGAGATCCTTTCTATCTTAAAGATTCTGCCTCTGCTGTCCCTTATGCCTCAGAATGGCCCCCACCACCTTGTCTTCACATACCTGACTTTCTCTTGTCCTTTGAGTCTCCTTTCCACAGTCACTTCAGACAGGTGTTCACTGGCCACCTTCTCCAACATAGTTTCTTACTAAGATACACTCTGTTGCATCACTTTATAGTATGACACTAATCCTAATCTCCACCTAAATTGTCTTGGCTTCTAAAAATTTTATTTTCTGTCTCCTATATTGGACTATAAGCTTCAAATGATAGAATTTGTTATTTGTTCAATGATTTTTTTCTCATGGCTGTAGAATGTGTCTGTGCTGGACAGACAATAAATATAACAAATGAATGCAAAATGTCAATTAAAAAGTTATAATCCTGAATGCAAAATTAAAGCTAACTTAGTTTCCAATAGCAGCATCAAAATGCCCCCTGGTTCAAAAATGACAGATTCAAAATAAGCCATTTTTCCCCAGCTTTCTGTGTGAACTAGGTCTGAGACATATGGAGGAAAGATATCAAGACGGAGTGTCTGAAGTCCATGGCTTTGGCATGCTTCTTCAGGATTCGCATTGATGAGGGTCAGCAGAGTTGAGGGAAAGGCTTTATGCCACCTTCACAGGAATAAACATGAGGAAATTCAGAAAATGGTGCAGCTTCTGTGGAAAACAGTTTGGCAGTTCCTTGAAAAGCTAAACATAGAATTATCATGACTCAGCAATTCCACTCCCAATTATATAACCAAAAGAGTTAAAAAGAGGGACTCAAAAAGAAACTTACATATTCATTGCAGCATTGTTCCTAATAGCCAAAAAGTAGAAGCAATCTGAGTGCCCATCCAGAGACAAACAGATAACAAAATGATACATATACATACAATGGAATATTAGCCATGAAAAGGAATGTTTCACCATTGGTAAATCTAGAGAACACTGTAAAAGGTGAAATAAGCCACAAAGGGGCACATATTATATAATTCTGTTTATATGAAACACCTAGAATAGGAAAATCGATAGAAACAGAAAGTAGATTGGTGGGTACTAGAGCTAGAGCATTTGGTTAATAATTACAGACTCTATTTGTGGATAAAGAAGACACTACATACCCCAAGCTGCAGACTAAGAGAAACATTTGCAAAACATATTTGTGGTAGAAATCTGGTATCCAAATATACAAAGAACTGTTAAGAATTCAGAGTAAGAAAATAAACTCCATTAAAAAGTGAGCAAAAGATCTAAACATAGGCATCACAACAAAGAAGATATATAGATGGCAAATAAGCACAGGAAAAGAGGTTCAACGTCATATAATCAGACAACGGCAGATTATAACAGCTACACACTTATTAGAATAGCTAAATTCCAAAACACTGACAACCTCAAATGCTGGAAAAAATGTGGAGCTACAGGAAGTCTCATTCACTGTTGGTGGGAATGAAAATTGGGATAACCATTTCGGAAGGCAGTTTTACCAGTTTCTTACAAAACTAAACATACCCTTTCTATATGATCCAGCAATTGCACTCCTTGGCATTTATCCAAATGAGCTGAAAACACGTCCACAGAAAAACCAGTGCATGGATGTTTATAGCAGCTTTATTTACAATCACCAATACTTGGAAACAATCACAAAGTCCTTCAGCAAGTGAATGGATAAATGAATTGCAGTACGTTCATACAATGGAGTATTAGTCAGTGCTAAAAAAGGTATGAGCTATAAGCCACAAAAATGCCTGGAAGAACCTTAAATACATATTACTAAGTGAAAAAAAATCTGAAAATGTTGCACACTCTATGAAAAATTACATAATATTCTGGAAAAGGCAAAACTATGGAAACTGTGAATGTGCCAGTGGTTGCCAGGAATGGGTGGAGGAGGGAGGGACAAATCGATGGAAGACAAGAGGGCATTTAGGACAGTGAAACTACTCTGCATGATCCTATAAATGGAAGACATATATTACTACACATTTGTCTGCACTCATAACCATACACCAAGAGTGAAATGTAACTTAAGGATTTTGGGTGATCATGGTGTATCAATGTTGGTTTACAGATTGTGACAAATGTACTACTCTGATGTAGGATTTTGATGATAGAGGAGGCTGTGCATGTGTTGGGGGAGAAAATACATAGGAACTTTATGTACTGCCTATTCAATTTTGCTGTGAACCTAAAACTGCTCTAAAGTAAAATAAGGCCTCATTAAAATTAATTAACTAATTAATGTATTTTAAAAACCCAAAGTTTTAGAAGTAGTGGCAATGATGGTGCAACACTGTGAATGTAATTAACACTACCGAGTTATACACTTCATCATACTTAAGATGACCAATTCAGCATCATTGGGTGGGTTTGAGGTATGCAGAGCTCTGGGATTCAGCATCGTAGAGAGGAGGTGTGTTTCTCTTCAGAGGAAGAGAGCACTAGAACGTGAAAAATCTGTTACTGGACACATGAGAGGATCTTGTGGATATCCAGAAATAACTGGAGAAGACATGGGGGCTAATGCTGCAATTCTGGTTATGATCATTAATATGACCTAATTTATTGCCATATGCAGAGGACATCTACAGAAAGGTGGGTTATGGAATTGTAGCAGAAGGCATAGACAATACATTATCTTTCTTTCTAAATCCAAACACTACTTGACTTGACTCGCTTATTTTTGTTAATGGCCCTACCATGTTTACCATTCCTCAAGTTCAGAACCTTAGAAAAAAACCTGAGTTTCCCCTTTCCTTCACCCCTCAACTCTCAAACTCTCATATCCAATCAATTCCTGAGTTCTGCAGATTCTTCTTTTTCCATGTCTCTCACACTCAAATCTATTTTTCTTTAATGTCTTCTTGCAGGCCTTTGGTATACCTTCTCTGTTCGTAGCAAAATTTTTCACCTATCTCTATTCCAGTTTCCTCTCCTTTAATCTCTTTTATACATACTCTTACTGAATTTGTTTTCCTAAGACACATCTCCAAGCATATCACTTGACTTCAAGATAGACTCAAGGCATTCCTCGTTGTCTATGGAACCAGGTAGGAATATCTTCCTCACTCTGGAATTTGAGATCCTCCTCAACATAGGTATCAATTCACAAGACATTTACTAGATAGGGATCAACACCTGCATAGAGAAGGATGGATTAGGGGAAGAAGTCAAATGGACACAGGCCTGACAAAGCTTTGGCCAACTCAGCAGGGAACTGAAAAGAGAATATTGCCAATCAGAGTGTCACTGATCTTAAAGGATCTTGCCTTCCTATCCTCCTAGGGTAGGGGTAGACCATTCTCTGCAATGAGGCAGCCTTCAAAGACACTGTCATGTGAAGGCTGTCTTTTGGCCAAAATCTTCATAGTGGGACATGTGAATGGGGAATGGATGAATAACCTTCTTGTTTACAACTCCATTTTTCTCCAAACTTCTTTCTCACTTGTAGGTGTGCGAGAATTACTATCCTAAAATCATTCCCTCTTGTGCTTTCTACCTTTATTTCTTATACAATTTCCTTTGATCATTATTAATCCCACTAACTCTCTTCCTTTCAATGACTTACCATCAGCCAATGCCCATATCAGATAATGTTTCTGATAGCAGACTTTAGCTTATCAATTGCGTATGATCTCACACCACCTGCCCCAGAGATTTCTTTGCTCATGCTGCCAATAGCACCACTTCTTAGCATTGTTTTTTCTTATTCTCTTCCCTGAACATAAGCATTTTGCTTATATTATGTTTATTTTTCACCTGTGTAATTTTTGAAGTATCTGGAATAGTACTTTAGGATGATATGACCTCAATAAATAATTTATGAATTGAACATATGCACCTACATGAGTATTGTCCATTCAAAGTAGAGAAAGCCATAATGCAGGACACTGAGAAAGAAGATTAAAAACAAACCTGAAGTTGGGTTCCTCAGTTTACCATTAAAATGCCATTTAAAATTTCTGAAATGCCAGGTTCAAAGTTCAAGGTGGGATTTCATGTCTAAATTCAATCATTCATACCATCTTTGGTCCAGAGTCCTACAACTAAGTGGAGACCCAAAAATCAGCTTTATCAATGTCAAGGGTAGATTTTAGAGTACTACATGAGTCCAGATGGGGTTCCTTCTCTTTGCTGATTAAATTAAAGACTTGTCCAGCTAGGTTCAAGCTAAGATGCTAGAAGTGGGAGTGAGTCAAGAATCTTACTGGCCTAGCAGAAGAGTGAGAGAGGGAATGAGTAGAAAGATCAGAAATTTGTATTTCAACAGTACTCCCTCTTTCTTAGAAATATGAGAAGAGAGGAAAATTTGGGACAGTGTGACATTTTTTAAAGTATCTTATTTATTTGTTTGAGAGAGAGGGAGAGCGCAAGCAGAGGGAAAAGCCGACACTCCACTGAGCAAGGAACCAAATGTGGGACTAATCACGCAACCCAAAGATCATGACCTGAGCTGAAGTCAGACACTTAACCGACTTAGCCACCCAGGTACCCTTAGAAGGTGATATCTTTATTTGAAAAATAGCTTCTTTGGAGCAGTGTTTCTCAAAGTGTGGTCCCTGGACCAACAACATCAGAATCACCTGGGAGATTGCTGAAAGCATAAATTATCTATCAGGCCTAGCCCTATACCTACTAAATTAGAAACTGAGTATTTAAACAAACGCTCTAGGTGATTCTGATGGATGCTAATTGTTGGAAACTATTGCTTTCAAGCCACTTATTTTATTTCTGCAGGATATTCCTGGACTGTATAATTATCTCATCTATATCTAACATGTTTCAGTAAACCTGGTTTAAAATTAGGTAATAACATGCATCCTTGCACTAATCTTTTTTTTTTATAAGAGTGTAAAGCATTCCTTTTTAATAGGGAAAAAACATTAGTTACCATCCTATAGAAACAGCTGTCAATTGCCCAGGGAGACTTCTGTTTAGAAGAGCAAAATTCTCTAACAGAACAAGTACATTATTTATGCAAGGATGAGCACAGGAATCATTTGCTGGTGCATTTCTATATAAATTACATTTGTTTATGATATTAATCAGTCCATGGCATTAAATATTTCGTTTTCTTGGGAATGCTAGGAAAAAACCACTACATCAAAGACAAAAGTTATATAAGAACAGAATTGTTGGAAAATTGCACACAGTACTCAAACTGATGAAATTTCTAAATATTTTAACACAGGAAGATATATAAGTCAATATACACTATATATACTGACTATAAGTCAGTATACCCTCTGAGGCCCATTACGCACAGGCATATTTTATTCTACTTAATAGTCAGAACTTCCATCTAAACCTGGGTTATTATTAAGCTTCATAAATTAAGTGGATTAGGGCTGGTGAAATACTCCAACACACCTCTTTTCACACGGCGATCTAGTTCATCTTTATCTTTTTCCCTTTCATTTTTAAGACATAACCGATTACAGATGCTCTGCATGCCTAGGGATCTGTGTATTAATAGTTAAAAAAATGATGTCCTTTAGATTTCCATTAAGGTTAAAAATCTGCTTCAGTGTTGCTTGCAAAAATAAACCATATTCTTATTGCATTTATATATTTATATCCCTTTTTCTCAATACTAATTTTATAAATTTATACACACACATCTACTCAATCCCATTAAAGTGAAACATGATGATTGGAAAGAAGTGAATATTAATAATAGACAGCATAAGGTGATCAGAAGGATCAGGGTTTAATACTGATTCTGACACTTTTTTAGTTTTATGACCTTAGTTTCCTTAACTTCCTTGGGTCCAAGGTATCCATTTCTAAAATGAAAATGTTAACTGTATAAAACTTATAGGATGATTATGAGTACAACAGAAGCCTAATTGCTCTTTATGTCACCCATCTCAATGACACTTTTCTCCCCATATACAAAAGTCATGAAACGCTTGTGTGACTTTCTTCTGGAACCAGGGAAGAAAATGGACTTTCTATATATGTGCTCCCTGGGCAAAGAACAGACCCAATATTATAGGAACAGAGAGAAGCATGAGGATGTCAGCTATAAGAAATCTTAGAAAATGTAGGGCAATTGTGTTTGCTGTCGGGCTACATAGTCATAGTTGGAAACAAATTCAACCAAATTTCTGAGGGGGCTGGGAATGCCAAGTGCCATCTGAGTCATATATAATATTAAACTCTAGTCTCTGTTCTCCCAAGTACCAATCCCAAATTCTAGCTCCCCTTCCCCCACATCGGCCGCCAAAGGTAAGAAACACTGACTGAGAGCCATGCAATTCTTCCTTGTTGAAGCTCAGACTTTGTCCTAGTGCCTGGAACCAGACAGAACAGTCAGCAGCATGCCAAGGGCTCCAGCTGTGGGGGAGGCTGTCCAGGCTGGTGATGAGGGAGGGCTGGACATTCCCGCATTATTTGGACATTGTCCAACATTGAATCTCATGACTCCAATCCAGGATTCAACCGGTTCCAACAGATCTCTCTTTTCAATAACCAAATGTTCCCTGGACTCAAGTTCAGAAACCAGGCACAGCCATATCTGGCACTTATTATGTCAAAAATAAAAGGGCTCTGATGAATGCAGGATGCAGGAAGGTTCTAGAACTCAAAATAAAGCAAAAGAAGAAAGAGAGCAAAGACACTTCTTTAATTCTTTTTGAGCAGGAATCACTTTTACTTTGGAGAACACTCTCAAAGTCTAGTATTTAAGTCTATATTTTCTGAGAGAAAATTACTGTTTTTTTCCAGGTTAGGAACATCTGATATCCAATATCCAAGAGCATACATTCGTCAGGTAATGACTTTTGTACTTTTATATGTAAACATAAATACATAAATATGTAAACATTTATAAATAATATATATTAAGAATAGATATATATTTAATTATATGTTTATAGATAGATAGATATTTAATGATATATAGATATGTACATAATATAGAGGTAAGCAGCCATTGTTCCATTTTACTCTATAGCACAGTTTGAAGAACTACTGTTTTGAGACTAGAGTCAATTACAATACTAAATAAATTGGCCAAAAATTTATGCAAGTGTAATGGTGAAAGTTTCTGACAGATAATAACTGTTACCATTTCATTAATTCTGTGATAGTATGACTGCTTAGACTTAAAGCAAAACAAGCAATTAAGTCACAAAGTGCATTTAAATCATCTTACACATTTTAACTCAAGGACAAGTTTTAAACAAGAAACATTTATTAATATAAAAAGGGGAATTATATCATATTATGATGACAGGTAGTTTTATAGAATAGTTCCAGAGATCTTTGACATTGAGGAACATGTTGTTTATTGGCCACTCTAAGACTCACAGGAGAGGACTACAAAGGGAGTCAAAATCCAGATGAAAGACTGAGAAAAACTCTTGCACTAATGCCAATGGATTAATTGCCTTACCATTTAGAGAATCCTTTTAATATGAAAAAGTCTAAAGACAGACTCAGTAGAAAAATAGGCAAAGGACAAGAATAAAGAGTACACAAAAATCACAATCATTTTCTTTTTAATTTTATTTTTAATTCTAGTAGAGTTAACGTACATTGTTATATTACTTAGCAATATAGCAATAGTATATATTACTATATATAATACAGTGATGCAACAATTCTCTACATTACTCAGTTCTCCTCATGATAAGTGTACTCTCTAATCCCCATCACCTGTCTCCCCCACCCCCTCACTCTCCTCCCCTCTACTAACTACCAGTTTCTTCCCTCTAGTTAAGACTCTTGTTTCCCTGTTTGTCTCTTTGTTTGTTTGTTTCTTAAATTCCACATAGGAGTGAAATCATATGGTATTTGTCTTTCTCAGACTGTGACTTATTTCACATAAAACTGCAATAGTTTATTAACAGATAGATATCATAGAAGAAATGTAAATTAAAACAATAAAAAAGTACCATCTTTCTCTTATCATATTAGCAAAGATCAAAAAGTGTTAGCCCACATTTGAGAAAATAAGCCCCCTGCTACATGGCTAAGGAGAAGCATGTATATGGTCAAGAGATTCATCAATATCATCAAAATTGACATGCAAACTTTGACCCAGCAATTCTAATTCTGGAAATTTGTCCTGCATGTATATACACAAACATGCGCAAATGCATTTAAAATAATGTCCTCCCTAGCATTGTTACTCACAATTTAAAAGACCAGAGGTGCCTGGCTGGCTCAGTCAGTAGAGCTTTGGACTCTTGGTCTTGAGATTGTGAATTCAAGCCCCATCTTGGCATAAAGCTAACTTTTAAAAGACCAGAAATAACCTGAATATTCAACAATAGTAGACCGCTTAAATCACCTGTGGCTTAGAGTGCAATGGAATACAACATACACATAAAGATGAATGGTACGCTGAAATAAAATTCTAAGTTAAAAAATATGCAAGAAATGTGTGCAATATACTCAAATCTGTATTGCATTTTTGTAACAGCAGTGTGCAACATCGGTGTTAAGACACATCTACATCATGTACCTCTAGTATGAGACAGACAGACATGGTATTCTTTTTTTTTCTTTTTTTTTTTTTAATATTTTTTATTTATTTATTTGACAGAGAGATCACAAATAGGCAGAGAGGCAGGCAGAGAGAGAGGAGGAAGCAGGCTCCCCGCTGAGCAGAGAGCCCGATGTGGGGCTCGATCCCAGGACCCTGAGATCATGACCCGAGTGGAAGGCAGAGGCTTTAACCCACTGAGCCACCCAGGTGCTTGATGAAAATATATAAACACAACCTACTCATGAGAAGCATCAGATGAACTCAAATTGAGAGGCATTCTCTAAAACAACTGACCTGTTCTCATCAAAAATATCAAGCAATAAAAGACAAGACTGAGGAAGTGTCCCAGATTAGAGAATACTAAGGATACACAACTGAAAGCATTATAGGTCCCTGGATTGTACCCTAAAACAGAAAAAAGACACTGGGGGCAGAGGATTGTTGAAATTTAAATACATCATTTAGCTAATGTATTATTGACCTGTTAATTTTTTGGTTGTGATAACTGTACCAATTTTCCCACAAGTCATCAGCACAAGAGAAAATTAGTAGAAGATATGCATGAACATTCTGCACTATTTTTGCAACTTTTTAGTAAATCTAAAATTATTTCAAAGTAAAAACTTTCTAAAGGCATTACATAGGGGTACCTGGGTAGCTCAGTGGGTTAAAGCCTCTGCCTTTGGCTCAGGTCATGATCTCAGGGTCCTGGGATCGAGCCCCACATCGGGCTCTCTGCTCAGCGGGGAGCCTGCCCACTCCCCTGCCTGTCTCTCTACCTACTTCTGATCTCTGTCGGTCAAACAAATAAATAAAACCTTTTTTTTTTTTTTAAAAAAGGTGTTACATATGTTATATATGCTTTTATTTGCATAGAATATTTCTGGAGGCACAATTAACTATTGAAGGTGATGGCCTCTAGGAAGCAGACCGACCTGAGGGTTCTGGGGAAAAATGGATATTTCCTTTCGTTGTTTATCTTTTCTTCCCTTCCTCATTTTTTTTCTACTTGCACATATCTTCTTTTCAATAAAATCTAATTAATCAAAAGTTTAAAAAGCAATGATTTAGTACATATTATCTCTTAAATTTTCTTAAATTCTTTAAAAATTAACTTTGATGGTATTTTTAAGTTTGAGAGTCAAAGATGATTGCAGTGCCTTTGTAAAAAATACCAAATGAAAACATATAAACTCTTGTTCCGTGTGTGTTTGTGTAAAATAAGAAGGGTAAAAGAATAAAAGAACCTAAAAATATGGCTTAAATAAAATTTTAAATTGTGAACAAGCATATGAGCCTCTGATATTCTTTATAATATATTAAAGAAAACCCAAAAACAATTCTATAAGATGTGTCATGGCAATGTAACAAACTCTACCTATGGGAGCGGAAGCTACTGTGGTTTTCGTTTTTTGGGTCTTTTTGTTTGTTTTGTTTTGTTTTTTAGCAAATTTGAATCCTAGTTCCCTGGCTATGGGCATGAAATGAGCTAGGCAGGCCCTAAGAATTCATGCCCCAGTGAGGATTTGATCCTTTTCATGGGGTTTTGATGAGGGAGCAGAAGGCAAGCTGAGGACAAAGCATGAGCTGACACCCTGCAAACCCCCCCCACCGCCCCACTCCTGAGTAGGACAGGTGTAACCTTCTTCCCCCCAATCTCTGAACTATCTTAATGTTAATGCCTTGCTAGAGGGGGAAAACCACCTTGACTTGACAATGGCAAGGCCTCTGGTATCTTATAGGTCCTCTTTAGCATATGAAAGCTCTATTGGAAACTCCCTTTTTCCTTATGTCCCCCAACTCCTTCCTATATAACCTTTCTCTCCTCACAAGCCCAGCGCCACAAGTCTTCTTGTCCACGGGTCCTGTCCCCGTGCGTAAATAAATCACCTTTTTGCACTAGAGTCGTCTTAAGAATTATTTTCTTGGCCATGGGCTCCGGACCTCACTTACTTTTTTTTTTTTTTAGCTTAATGAATTTATTTTTTTAAATTTATTTTTTTTATTTAAACATATAATGTAACCCCACCACCCTCTCCCAACCCCCCTCCTCCCCCA